>JAFEMH010002032.1:142500-387349 GCA_022495995.1 Adenophora triphylla var. japonica
AAGAGGACTAAGTTAGAGAGAGAAGTCGTTAAGAGCTTCAAGGCCAGTGTTATAACATCATAGTGTCTCGATCTAGAGACTTCTATGATGTTGGACGCCAACATATGGCTCGTCAGGCCATAGTTGATCCTTGTGTCGACATAAGTGTTGATAAAGTAGCCCAATGGGTATTTGAGGATCACTATGATGAGGCAGCCTGCAACGACCACTCCCTGGTTCCCTATAATTGTAATGATCTTACCATTATAGCCAAGCAAAATGCAGAGGATGGGCTTGAGCCCTGTGTAGCTCCAGCCATCGAGCCAAGAAATTTCAACTCAATTATCCAAGAACTTACTGAGGCTGATGAAGCTAAGGAGGAGAGGGAGGTAACTCAAGATCAAGTTTTTGAGGATGCTGAGCAGCAGCAGCAACAGTAGAATATATATTTAATTGATTTTGTAATGAACAAGTACCTACAACATTTAGGTTTTATTTGATCGTTGTGCCTTAGTCCGGTTTGGGAGGCATTTTCAACCCGAATGGCATCTTTGTGTAACAGTACACCCTACCTGCTGCCTGAAAGGCTGTTTTCTCTATATTTTCTTCATGCATTTTGATCTGGTGGTATGACCAGCGATGGAGTCGACCAATTAATCTATTCAGGGCAAAGGATAGCTGTCCTTTGGGCAAGCCAACCAAGTGGTATAGGATGCCTATTTGATTATGCCCCCACTTAGTAGGTTGTCGACTTCATGTTTAATGGCGACCTCCTTTTCACGAGTAAAAGTTCTCAGTTGGCTTTTGAATATTATGGTGAGGTTAACCTCAAGCCTATGCACAATGACTTCTTCTTTGATTCCCTTCATGTCTTCGACTATCCAGGCGAAGACATCCAAACTTTCTTTTAACAAGGCGACTATTTTGGCCTTCTCTTTAGGTGACAACTGTCCACCTATCTTGATTATTTGCTCGGGGTAGGTCATATTTGCCTCCACTTCTTCTAGCTCGTCCATTGTCCACTGGTTGTAATTCTGGACCATATCTAAACTGTAGGGTCTTAATTATGATTTCCCTAACTCTTCTGTTTTCCTCTGCTCCAAGGTGTGGAGCCTCTACTTCAATCCTGCGATCCAAATCCGTAGCCATCTCATGAGTATTGGCAGCCCCCGAGTTTTGGTCGACGGGGAGACATAGGCTACCAATTAGGACTTGGTTGACCAAAGCTGTAACAACTACATTTTCATGGCTACCAGAGGGACGTGTCGCCTTAGTTATGACTAGGTCAAGTGAGATAGGCTGCCTCTTTCTGTATGATTTCCATATTCTCATCCGCACATTGGATGGTTGCCAGCCTTGAGGTTGTAGTCACGGACTTAGAACTTTCCAGCTTGCCTCATGTGTCTCTATCTCAAGATCCCTTTTCTTTTTGGTCCTTAGGACATGATCAAGATATTCTCGCGCTATTCCCAATACACATCCAACCCCAAAGGGAGAGGGGAACTTAACCCTTTGATAAGGGATTGAGGGGATCATTCCCAATGCGACCTGTACAGGATATAGCATGGAAAGTTTTGTATTATAGAATGTTCTTGCACGCTCCTGTGTCAACCAAAATCATACTGGACGTGTATTTGTCAATTAGCCCCGGGATGATCAAACTTTATTATCTCGTTGTCAAGCTGGTGGCCAGCTCGTAGGGATATAAACTGATCATCTCCTCTCGGGAACTCCTAGAAAGGACATAAATATCTTGTGTTTAAGTGAGGTGTTTCTGGTCTCCTTCGCTATTACCCCAAGCTAGGGGACGATCCCCCTTCACAAATTTATCCAGTCTGCCTTCATTTACCCATTTCTGGATGATTCTCTTCAAACTCATACAGTCCTCAGTATTGTGGCCCGTGTCTTTATGGTACTCACAATACTTGTTGTTATCTCGTCTAAACTTTTTCTAAGGCTTCATAGGGACGGGGAAGCCAAATCAACTGTGTTCATGATCTTCGTCCTGCTAACATTGAGGGGAGTGAAGTTTTAGGGGATTCTTTCAGTCGCTCTAGTTTGTTTCTTCCCCTTGTTATTGTTTGTCAACTCTAGCCTTCACCCCTTTGGACGACTATTCCTCGTCAGCATTCTTGGAGCTTCTTTCCCTTTTTCTCTCCTTGCACTCCACAACAACAGTCACATCATAGGCCCTTTCAATTAAGTCTTTCCTCATGGTCGCTCGCCTGACTTGCAACTCGTAATCTAAGTCGGGAGATGACACTCCATTCCTGAAGCAATTGATGACCTCTCTATCCGTCAGGTCTTACTCAATTTGGTCGACCAACTCCTTAAACCTCATAAAATAGCTCATGGTGCTTTTTGTCTTCCCTTTAGCTATGTTGTTCAAGTCCGTGATTGTATTTTTTCGTGCTCCAGCAGTCAAGAACCTTTCCAAGAACTTATGTCGCGTATACCTCCAAGAGTTGATGCATCCCGTAGTTAAACCGTAAAACCAAGTTAGGGCAACACCAGTGAACGTGCTGGTCAACGCCTTGTAGAGCACGTCATCCTTTGAGGAGACCAAACACATAGAAGCCTCAAAATTTTGCAAATGATTCAAGGCCTTGGTCATCCCAACATACTTTTTTAAGACTGGCAATTTAAAACAAGGTTCTTGAGGGCCCTTGTCTAACATCCATTGAGCTAGGAGTCGAAGAGTGTTGTCATTTCGTTGACCCTGCCATTGGTCACTTGACGATCTGCCTCCATATCATCCAACCTCCTCTTGAGGTTCAACAAATCTCTATGATCCAAGCCAGGCACCTCATCCCTATGATGGGAAATGGAATTCGACTTATGTTGTTCCTCCCTTTGGTGTATCCTCCTAGAGGGCATTTGATCCCTTTCAATTTTGGGAGGGGTCCTTTGTCTCCTATCCCCTCTTGGGGGTGAGCGACCTCAACCTGAGGGCACCCCTCTAGCTCTTGAAGGCGACCTACCTCTAGTTCTGTCGCCCTCCAAACGTCTCCTCTGTGCCGAATCAGCTTCCTATCACGGTTATTGTTGAGTTTGTCCCTTAGGTAACCCTTGCGACCAATCGAATTAACCGCTGGGCAAGGTCTCTCATTCCTCTCTTTACCCTCAGATGGCCTAGGAGCTCCATTCCTAGGTCGGTGGGAAGTTTTCGACGGAGCCACCAAGTGTGACATGTGATAATCCTTCTTAGCGGACTCTGGTAGCACAAGTAACTCGTCATGGACTTCTGAAATTACCCGGATTTCACGCGTGGCGAAAAGGCGGTTGTCTTTCGCGGGTTTGGGTGTTTGAGACCTCGCTTTCGGGAAGGAGAGGAGTCGCCATGCGGTTTTGTATTTTGAGCCCAAACGTTGAAAAACGGCTTTAGTGAAAATGGTATCGTTTTTATTGGTAGCAAAAACATAGGAAAAGGCTTTGAAAAGGGGTGTCGTTTTTATTGGTAGCAAAAACGAGGAAAAGGCTTTTTGAGTACCAGAGATTGTTAGGTTCGGAGGTCACGTTACGTTTCGGGAAGAGTATTTTGAGATCACCCGAAACGCCTCGTATGACGAGTCTTTCTACCTTTCTCGAAAATTTGTGCGTGTGTGTGTGTGTTTACATTTTGAAAATGGGGGCTTGAATGACAAGCTTAATCTTGGTTTGAATGTCAAACGTTGATTTTGTGATTGTTTTTGGAAAAAGTGAGCGTTTGAATGACAAACGTCGGTTTTGGAGTTTTTTTTAGGAAAAGTGATACTAGCGATGATTTTGAACTTTTAACTTAAGTGTCAAATGTTGACTTTTAAGAAAAGAGTGTTTGAATGTCAAACGTCGGATTTTGAGTTTGAAGATGATCGTTTGGATGCTAAACGTCACTTCGCGTGTTTTTGAAAGAGAGTTCGAATGTCAAACTCCGGTTTTGAACCGGGCATTTCATTGTTAGCAATTTTATGGGAAAAAAGCATTAAATGAGATTTGAATGTCAACTGTCGGGTTTTGAGTTTGAAGATGATTGTTTGGATGCCAAACGTCATTTCGCGCGTTTTTGAAAGAGAGTTCGAATGTCGAACTCCGGTTTTGAACCGGGCATTACATTGTTAGCGATTTTACGGGAAAAAAGCATTAAGTGATATGCGATCAACGAATCGTTTTGCGACTCGGACTTTGATAAGTAAATACTATCACGAGCCAAACGGCTCGGACTTGTAAATGACAGTATTTAAAGTGCGGTATCAACGGAATCAAATGACCTGGATTTTAAAAGTGCGTTAAGTAAATAGCATTCAACGGATCAAACGATCCGGACCGTTAAATGACTATCATGAACCAAACGGTTCGGACTATAAAGTTGCGTAAAGTAAATGATGTTCAACGGATCGAACGATCCGGAATTGTAAATGACATGAAAAGTAAAGGAACGGGGCCGGAACGCCGTTTTAACCCGAGATTACTTCTCTTACGGGAATAGAAGAGGATCCGCGACTAAAATGTATCGAACCCCGTTGACGGTGACATCTACATTTCAACAACGTTCGACCGAGACGGTTGTAACGACTGGTGCGTAAACCGAGACGGAACGAGTGTTTAGGGAGAGAGATTGTTACCTATGGCTAGGAGTTGACTCTTTTGAATCGGGAGGCGCATACGGGATACGATTTAGTGTTTGGAACCAGTTTGGGCCGTGGCTGTGGGTGAAATGTGTTATGTTTTTCTTTTTTGAAATGTTGACAGCCCTCTGTATTTATAGGGTAAAATTGCAAAAGAGTCCGGACACACTTAACCTGAATTCCAGGGGGTTTTGTGGTATTTTTGAAATTGGAGGGACTTGCTGGCAACTCTGTTTTGCCTGAAAAAGAGTCCGGACGGACTTTGACAGCATCCCAGGGGTATTTTGGTCTTTTCACACTGAAATCTGATTGATGTTGATCGGAGGGCTATGGCATGCATGCCACGTGCCCCTGTGACTCACCAGGGCATGGTTTTTCGTGCCATTATTCCCAGTTTTGTCCGTTTTTTAAATAAATGTCCGGAAAATGTCCGAAACGCCCCCAGAAAGTGCCGGAAAGTGGGTTTTTGAGGAAAAGCTGTACTTTTACATGCGACGACATGTGTTGAGTATGCTTCGACGTTGGGATGCACGGGACAGTTCCGGGACGTCCTGTCGACTTGAGAACGGGGAGCTTAACGGGTTCCGGTTAACCTGGAGCGGGCCAGTTAACGGATTCCGGTTAACTTCTAACAGATTTTGGCAATCCGGATTTGAGTACTTACAGTTAGCCCCTCAGCGACGTCACTTTCGAAGGAAGTAAGGTCGTTGAAAAAGATAAGGATGCAAATCGGGGGATGCCTTACTTGAAGATACCTGAGAGGTCAGCTGGCTGGACCCTTAGCGAAAGGATTCCTACGTATCCCGAGCGGGAATCAAGCTGATCGTAGTTCGTAGGTGCAAGGACCCGCACGTGGGGACCTTGACCTAAGCGAGACTGTTGCGAGGCGTCTTAACCTAAGCGGAAACTATTGTGAGGCATCTGAACCTAAGCGAGACCATTGTGAGGCATCTGAACCTGAATGGAGACTGTTGTGAGGCGTCTGAACCTAAGTGAGACCATTGTGAGGCATCTGAACCTGAATGGAGACTGTTGTGAGGCGTCTGAACCTAAGTGAGACCATTGCGAGGCATCTGAACCTGAATGGAGACTGTTGTGAGGCGTCTCAACCTAAGTGAGACTATTCTGAGGAATCTGAACCTGAATGGAGACTGTTGTGAGGCGTCTGAACCTAAGTGAGACCATTGTGAGGCATCTAAACCTGAATGGAGACTGTTGTGAGGCGTCTGAACCTAAGTGAGACCATTGTGAAGCATCTGAACCTGAATGGAGACTGTTGTGAGGCGTCTGAACCTAAGTGAGACCATTGTCAGGCATCTGAACCTGAATGGAGACTGTTGTGAGGCGTCTGAACCTAAGTGAGACCATTGTGAGGCATTTGAACCTGAATGGAGACTATTGTGAGGCGTCTGAACCTAAGATTACTGAAACATTCGAGGGCGTGTGGCGCCTCAGACCGAGATTACTGAAACTTACGAGGGCGTGTGGCGCCTCAGACCTGAGTTACGAGGATGTGTTGGTCCTGAGATGAAGGCGTTCGTGCCTTGAGATTGATTTTGTAAGGCGTTCGTGCCTTGGGTGCTGGACTTATGATGACGGCCAGGTTTTATCTGCTGGGGATAGGGTGGCAATGATGGGAATGGTTGTGTTAAACTGGCATTCTTAACAACACGAAAGGATTGCCGTTCTAACGAGAGGGTTAGGAATGGGATGTGGTCTCGGGAGAGACTGACACATTGCTGGGGAAAAGCGCCCAGAGTTCTAACAGAACTAGGGGGATTGATTGACATTTCTTTTTAGACGGATGGTCTTAGGAGCCTGCTGGGGAGGAGCGTTCGGGCTTACGGTGATGGCCGAAGAGGGATGGTTGTGCGGGCTTACCTTGATGGCCGCTGAAGTGGGATGGCCGGGCTTACGATGACTGCCGGGGAAGAAAATGTTCACTTACTGGAGTGAAAAGGTATTCGGACTTACGAAGATGGCCGAAGAGGGATTGTTGCGCGGGCTTACCTTGATGGCCGCAGAAGTGGGATGATAGGGCTTACGACTGGCGGCCGGGGAGATGAATGTTGGTGAAAACCAATGGGAATTTTGACGTTGGGAGATGAAATTGCGATTTCACGTCCGAAGACGGTTTGAAATTTAACGTCTGGAGATGAACGTTAGTGAAAACTAACTGAAAATTTAACGTCTGGAGACGGGACTGAGCGTTTGAATGTCAAACGTCGGTTTGGGGCGGAAATGAGCGTTTGAATGTCAAACGCCGATTTGAGATTTAACATGAGACGAAACGTTAGTGAAAACTAAGCGAAATTTTAACGTAGAGACAGGAATGTGATTTAACGTCCGAAGACAGTTTGAAATTTAACGTCTGGAGACGAAACGTTAGTGAAAACTAACTGAAATTTTAATGTCTGGAGACGGGAATGTGATTTAACGTCCGAAGACGGTTTGAAATTTAACTTCTAGAGACGAAATTGTGATTTAACGTCCGAAGACTATTTGAAATTTAACGTCTGGAGACGGAATTGTGATTTAACGTCCGAAGATGATTTGAAATTTAACGTCTGGAGACGGGACGTTAGCGAGAATCTAACGGGACTTAACCTCGGGGGAGGGGGTGTTAGAAAGGTCTAACTTGGGGAAATTTTACACTTTTGGGGGCCAAAAGGGGTAAAATTGAAACTGTGAGAAGCTGAGGGGCCAAATTGGCAAGGAATCTTTTCAGCAGCAAAAGAGTCCGGCCGGACTGAGACTGAATTTGACCAGGTTCAAATCAGCAAGAGGCCGACGCAAACTGGTACATTTCCACCATACTTTCAGGCGAGAGAGAGAGAGAGAGAGAGAGAGAAAGGATAGAAGAAAATATTTCCCATTTCGCGAGTTTTGTTCAAATTTTTGAGGGAAAATCATCATGGACGCCGGTTTGGGACCAATGGCTCGCCATAGGTGGACCGACAACGAAAGAGCAAGGTTGGTGAGGACCATTCGAACTACCGCTCTTCCCGTGGATCCAACGGAGTTCTATCCGGCTCGGGACACTCACAAATCCAAGGGAGGGATCGAAAGACAGGTAAAGTTCCTCGAGATTCCGTTATTTTCAGAATGTGCATTATTTAAATTTTAGGAATTTGACTAGAAATGAGTTAGGGTTCTTGGTGCCCAAATTGGGGCTTTTGACTTTGCTATGCGCCTTTGTCAAAATTGACTAGAGTGTAGTTCAATTGACGTTATGGGTAGATGACATAAAAATTTTGGTTGCAAAATTCCATGTCTAGAGGTGTTTTCCGAAATTAAAGTAAGTTTAATTCGGGACGGAGTAATTTTTCAAAATGTTCGAAATATTTAGAAAGTTCCGAATTCGACGGATTTTTCGAGGTGTTTTGAAAGTTTTGAATTCGACGGAGTTTTCGAAAGGTTTTGAAAGTTCCGAATTCGACGGAGTTATCGAAATGTTTTGAAAGTTCCGAATTCGACGGAGTTTTCGAGACGTTTTTGAAAGTTCCGATTTCGACGGAGTTTTCGAGATGTTTTTGAAAGTTCTGATTTCGACGGAGTTTTCGAAAGGTTTTGAAAGTTCCGAATTCGACGGAGTTTTCGAAATGTTTTGAAAGTTCCGAATTCGACGGAGTTTTCGAAATGTTTAGAAAGTTCCGAATTCGACGGAGTTTTCAAATTTTTTTGAACTTTTTGGGATTTTGGAACTTTAATACTCCAACTGGTATGGACATATTTTAGGAAAATGAGAACTATATCTATTTTTCATCCTTTCGACATGCGTTCATACACTCTGTTGATGTCGTTTCTCTATTAACGTATTCTTGCCGTGTTCACTGTAGGGCGAGGACGGTTGATGTTCGCAACTTGAAGAGCAGGGGAGCCTTTGAGGCAGTTAGAGCGCTGTGGGAGATACTCCCAGATGAGGCTCGGGACGGAGAGAGGAGTCCACAGCAGTTTGTGGTTGACTCTGGTTTGGCTGGATTCATCAGCGCAGTAGCCGCGGTGGTTTCGACGCAGAGGACGAGGGTCTTGCTCGTTGCCACGAGCGAGTGCGGTGGGACACGACCCACACGTTTCACTTCGAGTGGGGGAGGCGCGCGACTCCCACTGACTTTGCGAAAATTACGGGGTTGCCATTCTGGGGCAACACACTTGTGCGGGTGGATGGCTATACCCCAGGGCAATTGTCAGAGCTGCTGTGTTTTGATATTACTGATGCCGAGGGCTTGGGTATTCGGTAAGGGTCGATGGAGGCTCATCTGAGGAGGGGTATTGTTGCTTACTTGGAGGGGTCTCTGAGGATGACCGCAGAGCGTCTGGCTCGAGGGTTCTTATAGTTTGCTTTGTCAGCTACCCTGTTTCCTACTTCCGACACATCATGTCACTTCCCTCTACTTGGCTCGTTGACTGATCTGGACGTCGCGAGCGGGTTTTCATGGGGGGAGGATGGACTGGCCGAGCTCTACCATGCTTTGGATAGGTTCTCGCGGGGAGAGGAGAACACCTTATGCTGCTTTTCGTTTGCTTTGTATGTAAGCTCCCGTCTTTTCTCTTCCTTGTCTCATTTTGTACTCGTATGTATCTGCTCGGTAGCTGACATAACTTTCTATGTGCTTGACAGGTGTGGTTTTTGGAGGTGTTCCATCCGCAGAGGTGGGAGACCAAGGAGAAGTATGAGTCCTTGTTCCCTGCCATGTTGATTTGGCAGAAGGCGGCGAAGAAGCCGGCGACGTCTGTAAGTACCCAAATATGGCTCATGCCTTCCGGTTAAGTTTCCCGGCAATTCTCCGGACTTTCCTAAAGTTCAGGGACAATTTGGGAACTTTTCCAAACCTTTCGAGGGGTGAAGGACTTGTTAGGAATTAAAATTCCACATAGTCCCTCGCTGGAAAACACCTTCTAGAATGCCACCTTGCATGGTTCTAGAAATAAGCTGAGTCACTAAGGGATAAGACCGCACGGCTTCATTAGCTTTGGGGTTACAGCCGCACAGCTTCATTAGCCATCACCAGAGTGCCTATAAATAGATGCCTCCTCTACCCATTTTGAAAAAGAGTTTTTAGCATTGGTACTCTGCCAAAATACCTACACAAATTTCCAGAGAGCTGAGAGCAATCAAAATCACCTCCCCCCTCTTCAAAACCCTTCAAAAGTTGGTCCTTCCCTAGGCAAACTCCAAGGAGATAGAGGAACACCACCATTGGTAACCTCTCCTCCCCTTTTCCCTAAAATATACTTGTCATTACTTGATATATTGCTCCTTGCTTTATATATTGCTATCTACTTGCTTGGTATTTGATATATTGCCATTAAAGATCACATCTTTAGTCATGTAGATCATATTACTCCCATTCCCTTTATCACATGGGATCCATGGAAGATCCAACCCAAGGATGAACAATAAGACCTCAAATGGCTTGTTCTAGGGTGGAATAGCATCCTTTGCATATAAAATGTCATCTTTTCATATAAAAATGTCATCTTTTTCAATAAAAATGTCACCTTTATGCATGAATGTCATTCCCCCTTCCCATAGACCTTGCTTTCAAGGATTGTCCACCTAAAAGGTTCATAAAGATCATAGGAAAGCCATAAAGGTCCTTCCTTTTCATTCCTAGTCTTAGCTTGCATCATGTTCATTACATATGTTAGCATAAAAATGTCATCTTTAGCTTAAAATGCATTCCCCATGTCCCTCATGGTTGGATCTCTCTCCAAGGATTGCCTAGTGACCTTCATAAGGCACAAAAAGGCATAGGATGAGTATAAAGATCCAATCTTTATACCCCTCCCTTAGTCCCCTCTGGTACTTGGAGCATCTCATGGAGTGTAATGGTGTAAAAGTCCTATCTTTACATCATTTCCTCCACTTAAAGATGCTATAGACGGATTCTCCTTTAGAAAAGGATGAACTTGAGCCCCACATCTCCGATCATCACTTGAGACGAGCATAAATGTCCCGATAAAGCTCAAATCATCTCAAGATGTAGGATTGATGGGCATATGTCATTCCTTTCTAAAGAGTCTCATTCTTGGACTATAAAAAAGGTGTCCCTATCTTGATCTCATGTGACCCAAGGTCTCATCATGATAATCATAAGTCCAAGATGAGAACGGGACCAAAGTCCCGAACATATCAAAAATCCAAGGAATCCCGAGCGATAACCAACTCATGGTTTATACGTCCGGAAGATACCTTGGCACATTCCCTCGTTTCCAAAAAACACATCCCACAAACGAAAACACTAAGGCAAGCATGTAAATCGGATCTTGAAAGACTTGCTTCGGCAAGGCTCCTTGGGTGAACGACGATCAGTTCTTCCCAAGTGGTAACTTAACCTCCGGACCCAAATCCTTTTTTTCAAAGTTTTGAGGAAATCAAAATGGCGTGGCGACTCCATTTTTCAATTTAAACCGGATGTTTCCAAACCGATGTGAGGCGGTGATCCCCCTTACACGAGAAAGTGGTTCCAAATAAAAAATAAAAAATAGGAAATCCGCGATCTTGGGCACCACATTCACAGTTTGGCGACTCCGCTGGGGACTAAACAAAAAAAAACCTTTCATTTTTAAAATAAAAAAATATGATACTTGGTATATAGGTGGAAACTATTAAGCTTCCCGTTATCGCCTTCTAACACGAGTCTGGGATAAACTATGGTCTAACAATCCCACGTACCGGTATCTCTTTTCGAAAAAAAAAGAAAAGCTTTTTTTTAGTGGGTTAGTCTTCCGCCGCGGATCTGATTCTCATGCTTGCCTTCCTTTTTCTCGCATTTCATTGCATGCATCATTGGTTCTTGGGAATTGTGCACATTCTGAATGCTGAACAGGAAGCTTGCTGGAAGCTGAAAAGGTGCCAAAAAGGCCGGGGAAACAACCTGGAAATGAAAAAATATTGGAACCTGGAAAATTGATTGATGCAGCCGTACGGCTTGATTCTCCTTGAATCCTAGCCGGGCGGCTTCATTGGCAATTCCACCAGGACAAAAATTGAGGCTAATCTAGCAGCCTTAGCAGCTTGGGGCTATTCAGTTCCAAGACTGATCGGGGCTCCCAGAAAATTTACGTGCTTATTTGCTGCATTTCCCCCGTCCCGAAAAATCATTCCTTTAAAACACATTTCTGAAAATTTCTGTTTTAACTCAAAAAGGAACGTTTTTAGGAGGCCGCACACTACGCGCACCTTATATATCCTGTACACTTTGCACGCACGTCCCTTTAACCCGGGGTGGTTGTTCGAGGCTGCGGATTACTGAGGTATTACGATGCTCCGGGCGCGCACGGAATCACCCCAAACTCCCCATGGCGGCCCGGTGTCGACCAATGCACAGTCCGTGTCACACATTTTAAAACCGTGACTTTTGGTTGGTTTTTGGTCTAGTCCGTGTCATATAGCCCAGTTGCATACCCCCGTAAAGGTCAAACCTTAGCCCATGACGGAAGTCGAGATCCTTCGCGCAAGCGAAACTCTGCCGAAATTCCTCCAAGGAAAATTGGCAGAATCTTGACTCCAGCATTTGACTTTAACTTTGACCCGCACGGGATACGTAAATGTCGAGCCTGAGTCCGTGCCAAAAATCTAAAGATCTTTCGCGCAAGCGGAGCTCTGCCGAAATTTCGACAAGGAAAAATTGGCAAAATCTTGACCCGGCATTGACTGTGACTTTGACTCACGCAACGTATGCAATGAAGTTCAATATGACACTGTGTCATCCGGCTTTTACCGCCAGACCCATGCCTATTATCTTCTCGGACAATGACGAAAAGTCAAAACGTCAGTCGCGCAAGCGAAACTCTGCCAAAAATTTCGTTAAGGCTGAAAGACTAGACTTTCCCGACATTGCCTTGACTATAATCCGCATCGCTCATGCGTTAAAAGTTCCTATGACCCACTAGACCCATTAGGAGCGTTCTTCTCTCTCGGTCGGTGGGATCCGTGTGCCCTATAGGACCCTCGCCCGGGGCTGTCCACCCTGGGAGGTCGAAATACAGGTGGAATACGAGGGGCTTATAGACGTAGTGACGGAGCCCACTGATCCAGGATCTAGAGTAGTTGCGAAAAAGAAGGGCAACCCCTTTTCCAACCAAATAGAAATTAATAAAAGACACCGTTTTAAGTAAACTGGAAGATTCTTAATTTACATATTGTCTGAGCCTTCAGCCTAAACACCTACCCCAGAGTCTAAACCTCTCCTATCCCTTTCCCGCAGTGAGAAAGAAGTGGGTGAGAATACCGGGTCAGCGGCTTGTTAGCACACAATTCTCAGATAGCTCGCCAGAGTCCTCAGTTTTGTCAGTCCAGAGAGTCAGAATGGCCGATTTGACAGAAAACAGCAGTGGTTTGGGTAACCAGATGAATAGGGAAGAAGAGCTAGCATTAGCCTTGGAAAACAGTCGTAAGGTCCATGAGGAACAACAAGCCATGCTCATTGATGCGCTCCGTCGTCATGGGGTTCAGATAGTGGTTGAGTCCAACGGTTCCCTGGTTATGGTAGAAGATGAGACTCCAGAAGCAGCCATCTCAGCTCCCCCAGCCTATAACCAATGCCCTCCTCCATCCACATATGATCCCTTACCAAGGACTACCCCTTTTCAGTCCTTTCCAACATCCCAGGCCACCAGGGTTCCAACGCCCTCGCCTCCTCAGATAAGACCCAGCTTTGTTCCCTACCAACAGAGAGCAAATGCCACGGTTGTCCCAGTTACCCAGTCTCTGCACTATCCCATGGGACTCACTCCCTCCCCTCAGCCTGAGCCAAATTTCCTTATCCCGAAATTCCAGTATCAGTCTGACCTTTCCAACTTCGTTAATGCCTGTGAATTTGCCTATCTCCCAGACAGTGACAGTGAGGAGTCAGTAAAAAATGAGAATAGGAACAGATGGATTTACAGTGATGACGACAGTTCAGTAGAAGGAATGAACATGGAGCCAATGGAAACGAAACCCGGAGGGCAAGATAGTGTAGAAAATCACAGACCCGGAATGGGAGACTGTATCACCTCAAAGTGTGTCTGTCACCTTTCCAAGGGCGCGAAAGAGAAAATAGATGTCACCCTAGATGAGGTCGTCCAGATGATTGGAAATATCCACTATGGAAATATCATCACCATCACTAACCTGGACCTGCCAAAATATGGGGCTAGTCATAACGAACCCCTTTACATCACAGTCCAGTTGGAAGAACGCCGGTTACCACGGGTATTAGTTGATGGAGGATCTGCAATGAATGTCCTGCCAACAAAAATGATGGACTTGTTGGATTTGAAGCCCACAGATTTGAAGCCTTCTAGTCAGACTATTAAGGCCTATGACTCCACTGCACGATCAGTTTTGGGGATTGCTACCCTCAAGTTGTGGTTTGGGAAAAAGGCCATGGACGTTGACTTCCAAGTGATTGACATTCCCATTTCATTTACCGCTTTGCTGGGACGACCTTGGATTCACCAGATAAATGGGGTAGCATCTACTTTGCACCAATGTGTCAAATTCCAGTCAGGTTATGGGACTATTACTACTATTTATGGAGACAGTGTCACCGTGGAAGGAACCAACACAGGAGGTATCCCGATACTGGAGATCAAACATGATGATGAAGGGTTTGCCTTGACCGGATTCTCTGTAGCCTCCTCCAAAGCGCAAGTGTTTTGCACCGACCTCATTGCTACTTCTGACAGAATACATCCTGCCATGCGAATGATGAGAAAGATGGGTTATCTTCTGGGGCTTGGACTGGGTAAAAGACTTCAGGGTCGCAATGCTGTCATTGACGTAAAGGAACAGACCACCCGATACGGCTTGGGGTACAAACCGAATTCTCAGAATGACAGAAAGGCTAAAGGAACAGTTCAGAAAAGGCGAAATGAAAGGGTCCGCCTCCATCCTTACAGCTCGTCTCTGGTCGAGTACTTCACAAGAGGTGGGACTCAATATGATGAAAATGACAGTCAGATCTCTTTGAGAAAAACTCTTCTGGAAAACCTTGAGAAAGTTTGGGGACCAGCAAATCTTGTTCGGAGAATGTTCCTTGACTTGCCGGACATTCCTGGGGCTGCCACTACCGTTCAGAATAAGTATGCCTTCAAAGGAAACCCAGACTGTTTCAAAGAGTCAGCAATCTTCCCGTCAGGGGTAATGGATTTCTCCGCCTTCGAGTTAGCTCTTCTAAAGATCACCCAAATAGAAGCTTCCAGTAGTGAAGACAGTGAGTTGGGTTTGCAGAAGCTGTTTGATGAAGAGGCACAGATTCCTGACTTGATCGACTTCAGCTCAGATGATGAGGTAGTTGCCGTAATTGGAGACGGTGGTAAAGAACCTTTTGATCCCCGCACTTTGGTGACTAAAACAGAGATGCCTTTAAAGAATTGGGAGACATTTTCAGGGCCAATAGCCAGCCGACAGCAAATGATCACGGAGCTTGGATTGGTAACCCGTCCCTCTCAGCCCAGTCGTGTCAAACACCCTGTCGACCATACACTTGAGTCAGGAATCTTTGAATTCCAGTCCTCCGAGTCATCCGAAGGCCTCATAAATGAGGATTATGAATATGTAGCCAATGTCATCTTTCCTTTTGCTTTGAATGAAATGACATATCTTTCTGAGTATCCCCTTACTGCCAACTTAACAAATGATAAATTAACTAAAAACTTAACAACAGTTAATAATGAATCATTTAAACAAGATGCAAACACACTAAACGAACAATACATTAAAGAAATATTTAAGGAGGTTACAAACAAAGAGGAAAACCGGGCCCAAGCTGCCGAGGAGGTTTTTACAAGTGTTAACTTGGGTACTGTCGAGGAACCTAAAGAGACACAGATTGGGAACTTCTTCCAGGGGGTTGAACGGGACAGACTGGTCAACCTGCTCAAAGAATACATGGACGTGTTTTCATGGTCATACAAGGATATGCCGGGGCAAGACAGTTCAATTGTGGAGCACAGAATCTCCTCTAGCACCAGATGCTAAGCCAGTAAAGCAGAAACTGAGAAAGATCAAGCCCGAGTGGTCTCTACAGGTCTAAGAAGAGATTGAGAAGTTACTGCGGGTAGGATTCATCCAAGTCATCGAATATACGACATGGCTATCCAACATCGTGACTGTGACTAAGGCCAATGGGAAGGTACGCTGCTGTGTAGATTTTCGGGATCTGAACAAGGCCAGCCCCAAAGACGACTATCCCTTGCCAAACATAGACATTCTGGTAGACGCCACTGCTAACTACGAGGTCAAATCCTTCATCGATGGATTTGCTGGCTACAACCAGATCAAGATGGCCGAGGAGGACCAAGAAAAGACAGCCTTCACCACACTGTGGGGAACGTACTACTATACAGTGATGCCATTTGGGCTAATGAATGCCGGGGCTACTTATCAGAGGGCAGCGACCGCACTCTTTCATGACATGATCCATAAGGAGATCGAGGTCTATGTTGATGACATGATAATCCACTCCAAAGGCGAGGATGGACAACACTTTGTCGACCTGCGAAAGTTCTTTGAGAGGCTGAGACAGCATTCTATGAAACTGAACCCTGCCAAATGCACCTTTAGAGTGACAAGGGGAAAAGTGCTTGGGTATATGGTCATGGAGCAAGGTATTGAAGTCGACCCCTGAAATATCAAGGCCATTATGGACATGAGGCCACCTCGAACCAAGACAGAGGTTAAAAGCTTTATGGGAAAACTACACTACATCAGTCGTTTTGTCAACCAGCTGACTACCATGTGCGAGCCCATCTTCAAGCTCATGAAGAAGAATGTAGACACAGAATGGACCGAGGAATGCCAAGATGCCTTTGACCAAATTAAGGCGTACCTAGTACATCCCCCGGTGCTATGCCCCCAACATAGACAGAAACCTCTTCTGCTCTATCTCACTGTCACTGATACGGCAGTTGTGGCTATACTCGCTCAGGAGAAGAAAGAATCTCGGGTAAAAAATGCCATTTACTTTGTCAGCCGTAAGCTGCAGGGAAGTGAGCTCAATTACTCAGCGTGCGAAAAGACTTGCGCAGGACAGTGCAGGTAGTCGGTAGTCAAGCATTACATGCAAGCCCACTCTGTGAACTTGGTCTCAAAAATGGACATCATCAAGTACATCTTCGACAAGCCTTTCCTCTCGATGCGCCTAGCAAAGTGGTCATTTTTCTTAGCTGAGTATGACATCAACTATGTGACGAGAAAGACCATTAAGGGTCAAGCATTGTCAGACCATCTGGCGAAATTCCCTAGTAATGAGGACCGCGGGCCTGAACCCCAATTCCCAGATGAAGGGATCTTCGTAGTTGAGCCTAAGAATCGATGGCAGATTTTCTTTGACGGAGCTGCTAACAAGAGAGGAAACAGCGTAGGAATTCTACTGGTCGATCCGAAAGATGAGCACACACCAATAGCCCTCAAGTTGAACTTCCCTGCCACGAACAATGTCACCGAGCATGAAGCTTGCATTGTTGGTCTAGAGGCTGCCTTAGAAAGGAATGTCAAGGAGCTCGAGGTTTATGGAGACTCAGCCCTGATCATCAACCAGGACTCCAACAAGTGGAAGACTGTGGATCCTAACCTTCAGAGGTATCATGCCTACATGGAAGAGTTGACTGAGCAGTTCAGAGAAGTGACTTTCCATTACCTGCCAAGGGAAAAGAACAGATTCGCAGATGCCTTAGCCACTCTAGCCTCATTGGTAGAGATCCCCGAGGGAAAGGCAATAAAACCATTCAGAGTGGGTAGAAGAGAAGCCCCGGCTTTCTGTTGTGAAATAGACTTGGGAACCGAGCCTGTCAAGGAACCCTGGTACAGTCAGATTTACCAGTTCCTCAAAGATGGAGAGTCAGCTTTCAGAGACGAAGAAGGTAGACCAAGGGAAGGCATCAAGGCCAAGAGCTTGCAAGCCCTAAAATGGTTGGCCTCCCATTATGTCATCCTAGGGGGTGACCTGTACAAGAGACGGTACCAGGGACCACTCCTCCTATGTGTCACCCAAGAAAGGGCCAGAGAGTTAATGACCGGAGTCCACAATGGTCCCTGAGGTCCTCATATGAATGCCAGAGAATTGATGCAAGTGATCCTCAGAATGGGTTACTACTGGATTTCCATGGAAACATACTGTGTCCAGCATGTCCGATCGTGCGACAAATGCCAACGGTTTGCCTACCTCAATCATCTTTCGACTCATGACTTGTACTGCATGACGACTCCTTGGCCGTTTGCAACTTAGGGTATTGACGTGATAGGGAAGATAGCCCCGGCAGGAAGCAATGGGCATGAATTTGTGTTGTGGCAGTCGACTACTTCACAAAGTGGGTAGAGGCCAAGTCCTACAAGGTCCTCACCTCCAAGAAGGTGACCCAGTTCGTCAAGGAAAATATTATGTACAGATACGGGGTGCCCAATGAGGTCATTTTAGATAACGGGTCGCACTTTGAAGGGGACTGGGATAGATTGCTGTCAGAATTCAGAATCACTCGCCACAAGTCGTCCCCATATAGACCTCAGACCAATGGAGCCGTAGAAGCCGCCAATAAGACGTTCAAGCGGATTATCCCAAAAATGGCCACCCGTGGTCGTGACTGGCCTGAGAAGCTGCATTAGGCACTTTGGGGCTACATAACGTCTGTTAGAACAGCTACGGGAGAAACTCCCTTTGCCCTAACTTACGGGATGGAAGCAGTGTTGCCAGTGGAGTTGGAAATCCCGTCACTAAGGGTCCTCCTGGAAAACAGTGTCAACGAAGTAGAATGGCCGCGCAGCCGGCACGATGAGTTGGCCCTGCTCGATGAAAGAAGGCTAAAAGCCATGGACCACACCCGAGCCTACCAGAGGCGAATGGCCAGGGCATTCAACAAAAAAGTCAAGGCCAGAGACATCAAAGAGGGTGATCTAGTGCTAAAAGTGAAGCGCCCCCACCAGAGATAACCCCCTAGGGAAGTGGGAACCCGTTTGGATCGTCCCATATGTGGTACAGAAGATACTATCGGGAGGAGCAATGAAGCTTGCGGACCTGGACGACAATCCTTTTGTCCACCCAGTCAACGGTGATAAGTTCCGCAGGTACTATGTCTAAAAAAAAAGAAAAGAATAAAAAATAAAAAAAATAAAAAAAAAAATTTTTTTGTGCAAAAAGAGTAATGTCCAGCTAGGCTGAAAACCCAAAAAGGGCGGTCTAGGCAAAAAACAGGGTTGCACATAAAAAAAAAGAAAGAAAAAATTTTTATTGCAAAAAGAGTAATGCCCAGCTAGGCTGAAAACCCAAAAAGGGCGGTCTAGGCAAAAAACAGAGTTGCACATAAAAAAAAAAAAAAAAAAAAAAGAAAGAAAGAAGACAAAAAAACAAAAATTCCGATAGTTCACCAGAATGAATTATGAAGACCTGAGCCCCTTAGTCTTTCTTGTAAAAGGGGAACGTAGGCAGCCAGCAATGGTTCGGTCTAAACAATAAATAAGACATCTAAGTTTCCATGAAATGTGTCTTGAATAAATTTCTAAGATAATATCTCTTGTCAATTACAAGTTAAAAACTTCTTGATGAGTTCAAGCACGGTCTACTCTTGACTCTGCTAACCAGTTACAAAGATCTAAAATACAATAAAAGGCCTAATAAACTATTGTGTTTGCAAAATGGCAATAAGGGAATCCTAGGAAAAGATCTATCAGTTGTCATTCACCGAGTCTTCCTTGGTCTTCTTCCCTTTACCTTGACCTCGTCGAGTGTTCTTCCTTTTCTTCTCAATGATGTCGGTCTCCCTCATCCCAATTTCTGGTATCCTCACTGGAGCCTCCATCAAACCCGTGTCAATAAGTGCCTTCTCAACCCGGGCACGAGTCCGTACTTCCTCCTTCTGAGCCTCAGTCAAGGGAGCGACTTCCGAAAGCCTCTCATATCGAGCCTCCATATCCCTAATAAGGTCACCCGACTGGTTATGGCAACTAGCCTTGGCCTCAGTCTCCCTCAGAGTCCTGCTCGAGTCACAGTCAGCCCCCAATAAAGCCTGACATCTCTCTCCCAAAATGACCTGAGTCTCTCCCATCTCCTTCTCATACCAGTTCAAGTAGGCCGTGGTTAAGATTGTACTTTTCCTGCTCTTGAGAATGGCCCTAGATGGGAAAGCAGTATAGGTCCAAGCCCTCGAGAAAAATGAGAAATTGGCTGGATCCCTTATGTCCAAAGGCACCACCTCCATGGTACGGATGTCCTCCCAATCATCTAATGTCTCCTGCAATGTCTCGAACTGCCTGGATACTAAGCAGGGTATGTAGAAGGATGACCAAGAAAGCCCTGGGACACTAACTATATAGGACTCCTGAAACGTCCTCTGGGTCTGCAACCTCCAATGAGGTACCCACCAATGAATATCCGAAGTGGATAACCTAGCCATCATCGGCTCCCAGCCTACCCTGGTCCTCGTTGCCTAGGTGCCCTCCTCTGAGATATCACCCAAGGGCACTGAGTAGGCGAAGCCCCTGGCAAAGCCCCAAGCCTCTCCTGCAACCATAGAGTCATCACAGCCGGGCTCCCAGACCTCATAAAATGGTCTCCCCTAGCCATCCTGTCAATGCCATGCAGAGTCTCACCCAAAACCAGTGGGATAATATCCTTCCCAGCCCTACAATCCCTGACCATGTCCAAAAGGCCACCATGATGCACGGACCCTACGGACTCAGCAGTGAACAGAGATGAGAACACACAGAGGATAAAGGCATCCATGGCCACCGGGGTCGTAGCCGTATCCAGAAACCCAAACCTGCTTGGGATATCAGAAAGGTCAATCCTGTCAGGGGCTACCATCATCCCCTCGGCCTCTTCCAGAGAGATTTGCAGAAAAGATGCTAGCTTTACCGCCATTGGCACGTCTCCGATCAGAGGAATTGACATGGCCTCAATTTCTGGACCCCCAATCAATGCCCGGAAGTCTTCAAAGGTTGGGACGAGTTCATCATAAGAAAAGCAGTAAACATGTCTCCGGACGTCCCAAAACCTCGCCGCGGCTCTCAAAAGGTCCCAATCGGGCGGGAGATCCTTCAAATGCCATAAAGACTTGATCTTGAAGGTGGTGTCGAATAGCCCCTTGTTGGATTGAAAGTTGTGCCTCATCCAAGATTGAAGATCAGACAGAAAATGGTCTCTCTTCCCCTTTTGCAATCTGATTGGTTTCTTCATTGGCCGCAATCAAAGTTGATGCCTTTTGGTCAAAAATATGCTCTGGGATCAGTTGGGACAAGTCTAGGGCAAAAATGAAATGAAAAGGCCAAGCCTTGGTTTTATTTTGAAAAAAAAACCAGTTCAGACAAGACTTCTGGCCGCATGGCTTCATTTGCCTCGAGACCAGGCCGGACGGCGTCTTTTGCATGCTGCAGAAAAAAAATCTGTAGCAGCTCTTGCTGCTGCCCAAGTGGAGTTCTCACCCCACTTTCTCAATGAAACCTGCATGAAAACATATCCAAACACCATCCATGCAGTTATATATCATCACAAACCATTTTGGCCCAGTTTCAGCCCCATTTCCAAGTAAAAAAAGCAGCCCCGAGGCTCAAGTAATATGCAAATTCATAAAGCATAAATTAGAAAAGCAAATAAAAGACCAATACATTGTTTTGGCCCTATCGGCACCCAAATAAAATGAAAAATATACAAAATGTGCATAAAAGTGTTCATTGTTTGTTTTGTTCCTCCTAGATCGGTCTAAAGGAATCCTAAGCCTCCGACTCCTCGTCGTCGCTGCTCAGCTGGTAGAAGCTAGGATCCTTCATCAAGTCCTCAGCGTCACTCACATCAGAAAGGTTCACATTCACATGCTCGTACTCTGCCAGTTGCTCCAGGATGCTCGTGTTGGGTCCCTATCCCCGAGGCATAGCACTGGTAGAGGAGGTCGCATACTCTGAGGCTGACGAGGTGGAGGCTGTGCTCCCGACGTGCCTTCTCTTTGGCACGGGCTCCTGCACATTAGTCCCAGCCCTGGAAGCACAAGCCAACTTCCTCAGAAAGGACCGACACACATCCTTCCAACCCCTGTTCTGCCGAACCAAGCCATCGTAGGAACGAGCAGGAACCTGAGAAAAAAGAGAAGAAAAAACTCAGATAATCTCAAAGAAGAGTTCAAAATTGCGGAAAACAAAGAAATCCGAAAAAAATGAAGAGACCCTAGATATACTTACAGTGCTGTCAGGCGGCAGAGTATACTGGGGCTCCCTCGTGTCAGGAACAGGTATCATAAACCTCCTCGATACCCAGTTCACCATATAGGAGAGATGAGCAGGAGGCATAGGCGGGTCAGTCGGCTCAGCTTCCCCGTATCCCTGAATGACAGCCAGCTTCACTAGCTTCTGTGGCATCCTCAACCGCTGCTCCACGAAGGTGGCATACGGGGTAGCCAAGTCGAAATACTCCTCAGCCGCCACGCCATCCTGATACCTCGCAATCTCATTCGCCGACTAGTCCCTGGGCTGCAGCATGCGTGGTAGAGGATCATGAGGTATGATGGCATCCAAGTGAGGGACATGACCATGCTTCCTAGAAAAGCGGTCCCCCCAAGTAAATGACGTTGCAAGTCAGCCCCGTCAGCCACCTCCTTTGCCTAGTCGCCTCCAAGGCATCCCCTAGCAGAACCTCCGGGTACCTCCCCCAAGGATAGAAATCAACCCCATCATGTCCATCCCCGTTGATGACTGGCCTCACCATCTTGTAGTCAAAAGTGATCCGGGTCTTCCCGGTAAACTTGTCTCTAGCCTCTCCCCTCCAACGAATCATGGCCGGGAAGATCTCCGGATCACTCTGCTGGTTCAAAGGAAAGAACCCGATCACCTCACAGAACCAGACCTGCATGTTCAAAACAAAAAGGGTCATTTCTCTAATAAAAAAATCTCAAGGCAGAAGAGTAAAAGAGAGAAAAGAAAGTGAGAATACCTCAAGCGCAAAAGAGAAGCAATCCATAGAAGCAGCCTTATTGCGACTGTACATGTCCAAAGAGAAATAAAGCTCCGCCAATCCGCCCTCACCCCAAGAGACCGTCCCAACCTCATCTAGATTCTCTAAAGAGTCAAGTAGGCAAACCATAGCCAGTGTCCCAGAATTCGCAAAGATGGTGACTGACAGCATCAACCACAAGAAAGCTCTCGCGAGCTGGTGGGCAGTCACCTCATTGGCGGTAAACCCCTGCATGCACTCCAGGACCGCCACCTCCACTTTTCTTGTCTCCATCCCGAGCCCCTTAGGAAGGAGGTCAAACCCAACCAGAGCTCTAAACTCCTCCGCAGTAATATGGTCTCTCCAAGTCACAGGCCTCTCAGTGAACTGCAAGCCTGTAATAGCAGTGAAGTCGGCTGGTGTCACTGTGATCTCCCCCCAGCTGAGGTGAAAGCTGTGGGTGCTGTCCCACCAGAATTTCGAGAGGGCCTGGACTAGCCCCTTGCTCTTAGAGGTCACGTGGATACCTCTGCGGATAGCATCAATAAACAAATCAAGGCCAGTAGCCATCACCAGCTGCTTGGGATTCACCCCATCTTTCTCAAAGTTGGGCATCCTGTCCCATAGCTTCACAGCCACCTCAGAAGGTCCCCTCGACTTGCTCTTCTACAGGAAAACATAACAAAAAATGTGTCAGTCCTTCATCTCATCTCAAAAGCATGCATATATTCAAAATGTGCACATAATTTCAAAGAAAAGCATTCATAAGAGATTTCTAGCATCTTTTACCTCGAAAATGTGTCTTTCATCATTTGAAACACGTCATGTCGAGCACATTGCTCTCCTAAGCACAAAATTCTGATTTTCACAAAATTCTTTGCGCGTAAGCATTAATTTTTTTCAAAATGGCATGCATGAATCCTTTTCATCATCCAAAATCTTGCTTTCCCATCCATGATCAGGAATTGACCTAGTTCTAGCACATGCAAGAACTCCGTCACATTTTAGACATTATTTTTCTTACTTTATTTTCAAAAATGGGTCATTCTCATTATTTTTCAAATAAATTGCACATGCATGTTCATTTATCTCCTTAGCCTCATAGGTTAATCATCAAACTCCTAAAGTCATCAATAAAAATCATAGGAAAATTCGAAAAATTCCTAAAAATCGGGTCAAGCCCTAAATCAATCAAAATTCCAACCAAAATTGACAAAATCAAGCAAATCAAGAATGCTTACCCCAATAGATTGAGGTTTCGTAGATTTGTGCTCTCCCCTACCGGGATAAAGCTCAGACGGAGGCGTGTTGAAGTCATACTTCCTCTCCATTTGAATGAGCTCCCTCCTCCTCCTCCTAGCGGCTTTTGATATGTTTCTTCGTGCTTGCCTATGCACTATGTTCCCTTCCGGATCCATCTTGATCAATAGAAGCAAAGGAATTGAAGGATTTTGAAAATTCTCTCTCTCCTCTCTCTCTCTTCCTCGGCAGCAAGCGGGTAGCAATGGCGCCCAATGCCCGTTCCAATTCAGTTTAAATAATCTGGTGAAAATAAATTTCTAGCCGGATGGCCTCTTTTTCCCCAGAAAAGGGAAGGGGAAGAAGGATGAAGGACCAAGTACGGGGGACTAGGTTGACCTTGCTGTCTGGAGTATCCACCCACTGTCATTGCAGACACATTAATTGATTAATGTTTTATTGTAGTTTTGCTAGCGTGTAGCGAGTCAAGAGTTAACCGTGCTTGAACTCATCAAAGATTGTTTTAACCGTAATGAATTTGTAGGTTAATTGAAAAGAGTTTTTCGAAACACAAGCAATTGATGCTTATTTTTTTTTGTTTTTGAGACCGAACCAATGATGGCTGCCTACGTTCCCCTTTTACAATTGGACTAAGGGGCTCAGGTCACCTAAGTTCGACACTTTAGGTGATTTTGTGAGAAAAAAAAACAAAGACAAAAGAAGTGCGACCCTGTTTTTTACCTGGATCATTATTGGGAATGTATCCAGTTGGGTATTACTCTTTTAGCACTTTAATTTTACTGAGGGGTGGTGTATGGGGAAGGAGAGTTGACTCGTGCTCTTCCTCAAACGAAGTATCTGCGGAGCTTGCTTTCGTTCACGGGGTTAACGAAAGGGTTCCCGTCCAAATCTGCTAACTTCATGGCTCCTCCGGAGAAGATTCTTTGTACCACGAACGGGCCTATCCAGGTAGGCTCCCACTTTCCGAGGGGATTGGTCTGCGTAGGAGGCTTTTCCTTTAGCACCAAGTCGCCTTCTCTGATGTCTCAGATCTTGACTTTCTTATCAAAGGCTCGAGCCATTCTGCTTTGGTAGGCACGAGTGTGTTCCATAGCTTTCAATCTGCGCTCGTAGAGTAGAGCAAGTTCGTCGTGACGGCTCTGAAGCCATTCGACTTCATTGATCCCATTTTCCAAGAGGACTCGGAGGGATGGAATTTCCAATTCCACGGGTAACATTGCTTCCATTCCGTATATAAGTGCGAAAGGAGTCTCCCCTGTGGCGGTTCTGACTGATGTTCTGTATCCCCAGAGGGCTAGATGTAGCTTCTCGGGCCAATCCCGACCTCTGACGGTCATCTTTCTGATTATCATTGCGAGAGTCTTGTTTTCTGCCTCTACTGCACCAGTAGTTTGTGGTCTGCAGGGAGAAGACTTATGGCATTGTAACTCTGAACTCGATCAACAGTTGGTCACAATCTCCTTCAAAGTGGGTCCTGTTGTCGGATATGATCTCGTTGGGCACTCCGTATCTGCACACGATGTTCTCTTTGATGAACTCCGCCACCTTCTTAGAATTCAATATCTTGTATGATCTAGCTTCTACGCACTTGGTGAAGTAGTCGACTGCGACTAATATGAACTCGTGACAATTACTCCCTGGCAGAGTAATTTTACCGATGACATTGATTCCCCATGTGGCGAAAGGCCATGGCGTAGTCATGCAATAGAGTTCGTGAGGAGGGATGTGATTGAGGTTGGAGAACCGTTGACATTTGTCGCAGCTTCTGACGAACTGGATGCAGTCTGTTTCCATTGATACCCAATAGTATCCCATACGGAGGATGATCTGTGTCAATGCTCTGGCGTTCATGTGCGGACCGCAGGTTCCGTTGTGAACTTCGTTCATTAGCTCGCTGGCTTTTTCTTTATTTACACACCGAAGGAGTGGCCCTTGGTGGCGCTTCTTGTACAACATACCCCCCAGAATGACGAAATGGGATGCCAGGCATTTTAGTGCCATCATGTTTTTGGCTTTGATCCCTTCTTTGTATTTTCCATCTTCATTTGTGAAGGAAGCTTCTCCATTTTGGAGGTACTGGTAGATTTGATTGTACCAGGGTTCGTCGATCGGTTCATTTTTAACTTCGATCTCACAGCAGTAAGCGGGTGTTTCCCGTCTGCCTATTCTGAGGGGTTTTACTGATTTCCCTTCGGGAATTTCGACAAGAGATGCTAGGGTAGCCAGGGCATCTGCGAAGCGGTTCCTGTCTCTTGGCAAATAATGGAAAGAGATGTCCTTGAACTGAGCAATGAGCTCCTCCATGTACGTGTGGTACTTCTGGAGGCCAGAATCTATCGTCTTCCATTTGTTGGACACTTGATTGATGATCAATGCTGAGTCTCCGTACACTTCCAGTTCTGAGATGTTGCGCTCGAGAGCGGCTTCTAGACCGGCTGCGCAAGCTTCATACTCTGCTGCATTGTTGGTTGTTTCAAAATTCAGTTTGATGGCTATGGGAGTGTGCTCGTCCTTGGGATCGACAAGGAGCATTCCAATACCATTTCCCTTCTTGTTGGCTGCCCCATCGAAGAAGAGTTGCCAGCGGTTTGCGCTGTCAAGTGAAAAGATCCCGTCATCTGGAAACTGCGGATCAGGACCCTTGGGTTCACTGCTTGGGAAGTCTGCCAGCTGATCTGCCATTACTCTGCCCTTTGTTGATTTTCTGACCATGTACTTGATGTCGAACTCAGCCAGGAAGAATGACCACTTGGCTAGTCTCATTGACAGGGATGGCTTGTCGAAGAGATATCGGACGGGGTCCATCTTGGAGACCAGGAGCACTGAATGTGACTGCATGTAGTGTTTCAGTTTCCCGACTACCCATACCAAGGCGGTACAAGTTTTCTCTAATGCTGAGTAGCTGAGTTCACTTCCCTGAAGCTTTCGGCTTACGAAGTAGATTGCATGCTCAACTTTGGAATCTTTCTGTTCTTGTGCCAACATTGCTCCAATTGACGTGTCTGTCACTGTCAGGTACAGGAGGAGTGGCTTGTCTTCATGTGGCGGGCACAGGATTGGGGGATTCACCAAGTATGTCTTGATTTTCTCGAAGGCTGTCTGGCACTCGGAGTCCCATTTGATGTCGGCATTCTTCTTCATCAGCTTGAACATTGGCTCGCAGAGAGATGTCAACTGGTTGATGAAGCGACTGATGTACTGAAGTCTTCCCATAAAACTTTTCACTTCTGTCAGTGTCTGTGGCGGCTTCATGTCGATGATGGCCTTGATTTTCTTGGGATCGGCTTCGATACCTCTTTCTGTAACCATGTACCCCAGTACTTTGCCTCGCTTGACGCCGAAGGTGCACTTTGCAGGGTTCAATCTCATGGAGTGCTTTCTGAGTTTGTTGAAGAACTTTCTCAAATTTGTCAAGTGTTGCATGTCTGATCCTCTGGAGTGGATGATCATGTCGTCGACATATACTTCGATTTCTTTATGAATCATGCCATGGAAGAGGGCTCATTGTGCCCCGCCGGGTAAGTAGCCCTGGCCGTTTCTTTAAACCGAACGGCATGACCGTGAAGCAGTATGTCCCCCACGGAGTGGTGGAAGCAGTCTTGGCTTGATCTTCCTCGGACATTTTGATCTGATTGTATCCAGCAAACCCATCCACGAAGGACTTTACCTCGAAATTTGTTGTGGTGTCGACTAGCATGTCGATGTTAGGCAGTGGGAAATCATCTTTAGGGATGGCCTTGTTGAGATCTCGGAAATCCACACAGTATCTAACCTTTCCATTGGTCTTGGTGACCGTCACAATGTTGGAGAGCCAGGTCGGGTACTCAATTACTCTGATGAAGCCGACGCGGAGCATTTTCTCAATTTCTTATGTCACTTGCAAGGACCACTCTGGCTTGATCTTGCGCAATTTCTGCTTGATAGGCTTGGATTCTGGATCCAGGGATATTCTGTGCTCCATGATTGAGGGATCGAGTCCTGGCATGTCCTGGTATGACCAGGCGAACACGTCAACATACTCTTTGAGGAGGTTTACCAGGGCTTCTTTTTCTGCATCGGCGAAGAAACTGCCCACTTGTATCTCTTTAGGCTCTTGCACTGACCACATGTTCACTTTAGTCATAACCTCTTTGGCAGCTTGGGCCCGATTGTCCTCTTGGTCTACTACACGCTTGAGAACTTCTTTAATGTATTGTTCATTTAATGTGTCTGCTTCTTTATCAAGTGAGTCATTATTAACGTCTTTTAAGTTGTTTGTTAACTTATCAGTTGTTAAAGTGGCAATGAGGGGATACTCCGAAAGGTCAGACTTTTCATTAAATACGAATGGAAATACATTGTTGGCTACATTATCATAGTCTTCCGGCGTAAGGCCGTTGGATGACTCAGAGGACTGGACTTTAACAAGGACTGACTCAGAGGGTTTGAGACACGGTTTAGGGAGATGTGGGTGTAGGCCCAGCTTGTCTTCCATTTCTGTCTGGCTTGCCCTTGGTCCGGTGAAAGTTACCCAGTTTTTCAGTCGCATTGCTGGATGCTTGATGAGGGTTCGGGGGTCGAGAGGTTTGGCTTCTGCTATCCCGATCATGGCGACCATGCTGTTTTTGGAGCACAGGTCAATCAGGTTTGGCACCTCCATGACTTCTTCAAAAAGACTTTGTAGAGCGGGTCCACTGAGAGCGTCTTCTATCAATTCTGGTTCCTTCTGCTTTGGAGTTACTGTCTCGAATGTGGCCTCGGCGGCTGACCCAAACAGTCTGTTTCCCGTGAAGAGTGTCTCGAGCTGCTCTTCTATGTCTGGGATTCCTTTGAATGTGTACTCGTGCTGGACTGTGGTGGCAATTGGTCCAGGTGGAGCTGTGATGTCGAGGAACGCTCCCCTTATAGGATTAGCCTTGAGTCCTCTGAAACGCTTGAGGTCCCGTGCTAGCTTTTCCATCCTTTTTGTAGTCTCTGTGCTGACTTTTCCTGCTTCTTTCTCATTTTCATCAGTTCCACTTTCGGTCCCCTCAGTTCTGCTATCGATTCCGCTGTCGGTCCCCACTGTTCTGCTGTCGTTTCCGCTGTCGGTCCCCTCAGTTCTGTTGTTGGTTCCCTTGTCGGTCCCCTCAGTTCTGCTATCGGTTCCCTTGGTGAAGTAATGAGCGAGGTCGAAACTGTAAGGTTGGAGGTTGGGTGTGCCGTTGGAGGTTCCCCTTTTGTGGGCTGCTGCCTTGGTGAGGGCGAGCCTTTTGTTTTCTCCGATATTAGCCGGTGTTGGCATATAACCGAGCCCCTGGACTGTAGTGTGGTCCTTGACTTCGATGACTTGGTGTTGGCCTTGTAACCTTTTGCCGAGCCCCAGTCCTGGGATGAAGTTCATGAGTTTCATCATCTTCATGGCGGGAGGGATTTTGTCTTGAAACAGTGGAAGGTCCACGTTGCAAATTTGGATCTTGGAGGTTTCCAAGGTGAATCCAGTTAATGCCATATCGTCATCATGCTTGATTTCTAACACTGGAATACCGTTGGTGCTGGTCCCCTCGGTGGTGACGCTGTCGTCGTAGACTATGGTTAGCTCGTTGCCTTGCATGAACTTGATACACTGGTGAAGGGTGGATGCCATGCCATTTATTTGATGCAGCCAGGGTCGCCCCAGGATGACTGTGAAAGTGATGGGAATGTCCAACACTTGGAATTCGGTGGGGATCATCCGCTTGCCGAACCTGATATTTAGAGTAGCAACCCCGAGAACTGTACGGGAAGTGGAGTCATAGGCCTTGATAGTGTGGACTGAAGGCTTTAGATCTGTGGGCTTGATGTCAAGCAGGTCCATCATCTTGGTGGGAAAGACATTCATTTCGGAACCTCCGTCTACCAACATACGGGGAAGGCAACGCTTGTCCAGCTGGACTGTGATGTAGAGCGGCTCATTGTGATCAGCCCCAAATTTTGGCAGGTCCAAATCTGTGAAGGTGATAATGTTACCGTAGTGGATGTTGCCGATCATCTGAATTACTTCGTCTGGGGTTGCGTCCACGGGGACCATGGTGTGGGCCAGACTTTCCTCTAGCTTGAGCTTGTGAGGATACGAGGATGTGAGCAGGGACCAAAGGGAAATGTTCGCCTAGGTCTGCTTGAGCTGAGTGAGGATTGGGTCCTCTTTCACGGAACTTGTGTCTTCGGGCAGGCCGGGTTGCGGTTCTGGCTCCGTCGGCTTTTTAGTGGCCTTAGGTGGTAATGCATGGATTTGACCCGATCGGGTCAGGACGCAGACATCAGGTTTGGTCCCTTCTGAACAGGTTGCTCTGAGCTGAGCCATAGTCAAAGGAGGATTCCTCGAAGCATAGAGCCATATGTCTTCTCTCAATTCGTTGACTGTAGATGTATTCCCGGGGGCTTCGGCAGCTTTTCGGATTCTGTCCCAGGATACTAGCTTGGGTGCCTCCGTGGGGAGGGAGTTTATGGTTTGCCGCAGCTGTTCGAATGTCAGTGCGCAACAGTGGTTGCCAGAGCTGAACTGTGCATTTTTGACCCTCCGGGGGAGGTTAGAGAGTTCTTGGTTCAAGCGAACTGTCTCCTTGATCTCTTCACGGTATACCGCACTTTGTTCCTTCTTCCTGAGCATGCTCAGGGCATTCTGGAGTTGGTTTAGGCGATAGTCATGGTTTGCTAATTTTCCTCCACTCTTGGCCCAGATCAACTCTCTTGCAGTAGAACCTACGTCGAGAGTTAGCGCCTGTGTTTCTTCCCACGTGAGAATAGCCAGTGCTTCCTTGAACTGTATACGGCAGTCTAGATAAACTTCCATCGGGGAGAGCTTTCTCTTCTGCTTTATCTGAGTGGCGGGTATGTCGAAAGGTGAGTACACGGCTTCCCGAACATCTGCCCATGTAACTGGTTGCTGTCCCAGTTGATCGTTTCTGTAAACGAATGCCGCAGTCTGTGGAATCTCCCTGAGTAGTTGCTGGAGATGTATTTCCATCTTTCTTTTATTTTTGAATAGACCTTCCTCCTTCAGTTGGCCTTTTAGTTTGAGAGCAGAAATGATCCGTCCCCATCCTCCCAGGACCCTTGGGACTCCGGTTTTGTTGACTTCATGCCCGGCTTGGAAGAGAATGGTTTCATCGTCTTCATCGTCACTCTCACAGAGAACTTGCTATTCTCGGGAGATAAGCGCTGGTACTCTTCATTCTGTTTGGCTAGGTATTCCTTGTGCTGTGCCATTCCATCTCCTAGGTCGTCGGGACCGTTGACCGCCCTCCCTTGCCAGAGGGGGTTGGATGAGAAAAGACGGTAGTCCAGGAAGTTGCCGTGAGCAAAACCTTTGAGGTCAAACTGGTCTAGAGTGGCCTCTAGCTTTCTGTCTGAAGCTGGTTGTGACGCTTTAAGGGCCTGGCCCTTGTGAGTCTTCTAAGCTTGGTTCTCATCCCAAAGACGGTTCTCTTGAGCAGCTAGTTCCATGAGGGCTTTCCTAGCGAGAGCTAAACAGTCTCCGTAGGTGCGCACCGTCTGACTAGTGTCTAGAACTGTGATCACATCCAAGTCTCCGAATGGCGGAAACACTTAGATTATATTGACGAAGGAAGTCGGGCTAGGACATTCCATGCGGCCCTCCTTGATCTCGGTTACCAAGAAGTTTGCCCATATCTGCTTGATTGAACCCACGGGGGTATTGAATTCTGCGATGTTAATAGTCTCGTGATCTCGCTGGATCGCCAAGTCTATTAAAGCTAGCAGTCTGCTGGTGGGATGCCTGAATCTGTGGTCGTGACAACTGGGAGCAGGGTCGAACTTGAGCATGTTGATGCTGAGGTGATCATTCCTTTCTTCGAAAGCCGGATCTGTCTTGCGGGGAAGACTTTTACAGATGTTTTCTGGGTGGCTACTGGAAGCGTTCCCGAGGTTGATCTGATTCGTGGCAGGGTGAGGAGCTTTATCTCCTTTGCTGATGCCCTTGGCCTTAGCGGCGCTTGCGGCTGTAAGCTTGACTGACGGCACGGGCCGGTTGCCACTGGGGCTGGTAGTCGGAAGTGATGATGAGCTCTGAGCTCGATTGGCTAGGGACTCTTTTACCATGAGCAAGCAGTCGTCGAGGGTAACTTTGGCATTGCAGAATCTGATGATAAAGACCGGATCCTTGGTATCATCGGGATATCTGGAAAATATAATGTTGACAAAGTCGTCATCAGTTACTTGATCAGAGGGGTTCTTTGTCGTGTCAACCAGTTGTTTCCATTCGCCGGATAACCGCCTGTATGGGATGTTGAGCTTGACAATTTCCATGGTATTGGAGCCCTCATCGTAGGTGACATCATCGGAACTGGTGCCGTCCTCGAAACTGAGCATATGTATGTAGGGATCTTCCTGCGGATCTGTCGCGTCCTCGACTCCGGAGAGTCCTGATTTGTTGTCGTCTGACGGCTCAACCCAGACATAAGGATGCCTCGCGTCCTGCTGCGATGCTGGAGCTGCTAGAAAAACATCATGCCCTTCGCTTGAGAAGAGTGGCTCGACGGGCAATTCCTCGTGGAGGACATCCCATACGACTTCCATATATTCATCACGAGTGTGACGATGCTTGTTGACCTTCATCACGAAGATTTCATAGCCTGGCGGGGCCAGAGAGTAGGATTGAAAGATGCTGACAAATCTCCGATCGGAGACAGGGGGTTTACGTGCCCGCATCATTGCGATGCTCAGGGTTTCTTTCCAGTCTGCTTCCAAGTTTCGGAAACGGCAGTTGAACTTGATGAATCTGACTGCTTCAGGGTTTGCCTGTTTGAGTACGTTGACATAGTTAGCATCTCCGGACTCTGAGGGATTCTGATGAGATTTGCCCCGATAGTCCCTTGGTCGGCTTGAAGGAGGTAGCCCCGGTGCCTGGCTGCGGGCACGCTTGGTTGTTGTCTCGGCTTCGTTCCCTATGAGGAAACTGTCTCCTCTGATGACTTCAAGATCTCCTTGCCGGTTAATGAACTTGACGCACTGATGGAGAGTGGAAGCTATGGCTTTCATGTGGTGTAGCCAAGGGCATCCCAACAGAGCTGTGAATTCGTACGGAATGTCCATCACGTGGAATTTTGCTGGCACCATTTGGGTTTCAAACCAGAGCTCCAGAGTCACCGTCCCTAGGATGGGATGAGACGTGCTGTCGTAGGCCTTGGTAGTCCGGGCAGATGGGATCATGTGGCCTTCGTCGATGCGTAGGGCTCGCATCATGCTGAGAGGGAGGACGTTGACTGCTGATCCGTTGTCTACCAATACTCCGGGGAGAAATATGGTGTTGAGCCGGAGAGTGATGTACAAGGCCTCATTGTGCCCTACGGCATCTCTCGGCAGGTCTTCGTCACAGAAGGTGAGCATACTGCCATACAGTCGAGAGTCGTAGATCTGGTCTTTATCCGGAGAAGGAGAGTCATCAAGCCATCCGTTTCCTGTCTTCCTCTTGCGAGGTAAAGCTTTTGGTGGTGCCTCGGGATTGTGTTGAGGCTTCTTGCGACGGTGGCCGCCCTTGGTTAGCACGTTGATTGAGTGCGAGTGCCAAGTTGACTTTGACTTTCCTTTACCGGCCCGTGCCCTGAAGTCGGGCAAATTGAACCTTGGCTGATCCCGCGGGGGGTTAGACTTCTGACTGGCAGTGAGGTTGTCAAGATTTGAGGTATTCCGGTACCCTGAGGCCTGAACTCTGGTGTCAGCCGGATTTTTTGGCTTTCCCACCCCTGTCTGCTCTAAAGCTGCGTGGCCTGGAGGAAGGGAGGACTGGCTGGAGTAGAGTACGTAGTAATCGAACTTCCCAGATGGCTCTCCGAGTGTACCCACACTGGTGTCTCCAGCTTCATATCTATCTCTCAACTTCTATTGATAAGACTTCTTCTTCTGCTTTCTGGGAGAATCATTCCTGATCATGTCTTGGAACTCGTACTCAAGGCATTCAGAGCAATCACAAACATCGTAACTAATGTGGAGATTTGATGAGGACCTGGCTGGAAGAGGCGGAGGAACTGGCTCTGCGGCAATCTTCTTTGGCACCCACTCGATGGAATTCACACTATTGTTGTTCGGAAAAGGCTTTCCGACTGTGTTGGGTCCACGGGGATGCTCCAATTTTCCTTCCTCTATCAAATTCAGAATTTCATACCGTAACCCCACGCAGTTGTCGGTGGTATGACCATGATACTGGTGGAAGGCGCAGTACTTACTCTTGTTAGCGTTGACTATGGGATTCTTGGGTTTGTAGTTTGCTACGGGTTTGAGGAGGCCTTCCTTGATCAACCCTTCCAGCATCTTACTCAGCGGCATGTCCAACTTGTCGAAGTGTACGTCAGACTGCTTCGGGTGGAGTTATTACTTTGCGGGACTGGGTTTCTGTTGCCCGACTGCTGTCCCTGATGAATGTAGTTGACAGACGTATCTTTCCCTTTGCCGGTGGCCGGTGCGGGATTGAATGCAACTACTGATCGGTATCTGTATGGCTGTGCCGTGGCCAGTTTTTCCTTGAGATCCTTCTCGAACTGTGAGCCGGCATTGACCATGGCTCGGAGATCTGGGAAGAAGTGATGGATGATGAGGGTTCTGATGGACGGTCTTAAGCAGGACTTGAAGATCCGCATCTGTTCATCCTTGGAGAGTGGCTCCATGATCTCGAAGAGCTTCCAACTCCACCTCTTGTAGAATTCTCCGACGCTTTCATCTGCTTTCTGCTCGATGGTGATTAAGTCCTCACGACTTGTTTCCCACTCTAGGTTGGATCTGTACCGCTCCAGGAAGAAGTTACTAATCTGTTCCCAGGTATGGCGATCTGCAGGCTTGACCCTTAGGAACCACCGTAACGCTGAACTCTTGAGCGTATGTTGGAAGTGATCGGCCATTTGCTGGAGGGTTGCTCCTTTCGCTCTCATGCCGAGAATGTAGGTGTCAACATGCGTTTGAGGACATTCGGTTCCGTCGAATCGGTCCATCTCTGGCATTCTTAACTTGGCAGGGAGAGGCATGACCATTCCCGGATCTGTGGATCTGAGCGTTTCTTGCTTTGAGCTGCTCATGCTGGCTTTCAGGTCTTTCATCTGTTCGACCATCCATGCTAAGGTTGGGTCCAGTGGTGGACTTTGAGGCTCAGCGCCGGGTGCTACCATGTGTGGGGTAGTGATTGGAGGTGGAAGGCTTGATATAAGTGGATATATGGGGGCCTTTTCTGGACTCTATCGGGGTTTGTCCCCGGTGTTTTGGGATTCGTGTACAGGCAATGGGATGAACCTAGGAGGATATTGGAGGATATTGGCATCTGTTTGAGATGGTCCATCGGTGCGCTGGTTGTACTGAGTGATGGGAGTAGTACTGGCTTGGCCGTATATGACAGGGTTGCCCTGAGAGGTGGCAACATGAAGCCTAGGTCGACTGTTTCCTTGGTTCGAAGGCATCCCGTAAGTTGGCGGGGGAGGAACCAGGTTGAAGGTTTGAGGAGCTGGTTTCGGGGAATCGTCATCCTCGATTAGGACGAAAGTATCGTCTGACTGGGGGATAGATGCTATACCTCGCTCATTCAGAAGCTGTACCACGAAATTCTGCTGATCTTCTTTCTGCCTCTTGTGAACCTCACAAGCCCGGATGGATTCTTCCAATGTCATATCTGTTATCGGTGGCGGGGGTCCGTCCCCGTCACGATTTCTCGGTGAGCTTGACATGTCGGATATTCTGGCTGAGGGAACTGAGGGAACCGAAGAACCTGCCTCGACGCCGCCGTAATCGTGACTCGCGAGGCGCCGACCTGCACTCGAACCACTTTCTACTCGCTGCAGGGAACGAAAGGCAGGGTTTAGGCTTCGGAAAGGGTATTTGGCTCAGGGTTTCGGGCTAGTGCAATGTGCAGTTACCGATTAATGTTTACTTAAAACGCATTTTCTCAGAGTCCTAATCGGTTGGAAAAGATCGTGTCTTCTTTTTTGCAACTAACCTAAGGCTCTTATCAGTGGATCTCGTCACTACGTTTATAAGCCCCTCGTTTTTCACCTGTAAATCGTCTTCCCGGGACGGACAATCCCGAACGAGGGTCTTATAAGGCAAGCGAGTTCCACCGACTAAGGAAAAAGTGAACTTAAGGCTAGCTGATCACGCAAACTTCCAACGTATGTGACACGCGGGCCATGGTCGAAGTCAACGTCCTTAAGTTAAGGCGGGGATCATGCCAAAATTTCGGCATGACCTCTCCTGACTCGCTTGCGCGAGGGGCCTTAGCTTTTTGTGTTGGCCAAGTTGTGGCTGGCACGGTGCATACGTTGAGGGTTTGGTGACTCGGTGTCACATTGAACCTTCGGGTATATTTTTCGGCAGAGCTCTGCGTCAAAGTCAAGGCTGAAAAGCTCAAGACTTCAGGTCGGGAGCGACCTTCGGTCTCAATCTTTCGAGCTTGACTCGTGACGGAACCCGGCGTAAAAAACATAGACTTGGGCTTTATGCCACGTACTAAGCCAAAAACCAACTGGGATCTTGGACGAAGTGTGACAGAAAGAGTGCATGGCTTACACGGGCTAGGATGGGCTGTTTGGGACGACCCCATGTGCGCTCGAAAGGTGTCTGGCAGACCAACCGAGCTGCAACTGAACGGTCATCCTGGGTTACGGGTTGTAGTGTGCAGTGTACCAAGGCAGCAAGTGCACGTGAAGTGCGGTGTACCGAGTCAGCAAGTGCAAGTAGTGTGCGGTCACTAAAATTCCTTTTCTGAGTAAAACTGAGATTTTCAGAATGTGTCTTAAAGAATTTTATGCGCAGTTCAAAATGTAGCATGAAAACCAAGTATGAACGGGAATGCACGAACATGTTATGATTTTGAAAGAGACGATAATGCAACACCTTTTGAAAAAAAACCATTCGAGGTTTTGAACAACACACACACACAAAAACGAGGAAGGGTAAACGAAAGTTTGACCCACGGAAGGCTTTTTGAAAACAACGGTAGTTTTGAAAAAGTATCCTTATCCCCAGCGGATTCGCCAACTGAAATTACCCGGATTTCGCGCGTGGCGAAAAGGCGGTTGTCTTTCGTGGGGTTGGGTGTTTGAGACCTCACTTTCGGGAAGGAGAGGAGTCACCACGCGGTTTTGTATTTTGAGCCCAAACGTTGAAAAACGGATTTAATGAAAATGGTATCGTTTTTATTGGTAGCAAAAACATAGAAAAAGGCTTTGAAAAGGGGTGTCATTTTATTGGTAGCAAAAATGAGGAAAAGGCTTTTTGAGTACCAGAGATTGTTAGGTTCGGAGGTCACGTTACGTTTCGGGAAGAGTATTTTGAGATCACCCGAAACGCCTCGTATGACGAGTCTTTCTACCTTTCTCAAAAATGTGTGCGTGTGTGTGTGTGTTTGCATTGTGAAAACGGGGGCTTGAATGACAAGCTTAATCTTGGTTTGAATGTCAAACGTTGATTTTGTGATTGTTTTTGGAAAAAGCGAGCGTTTGAATGACAAACATTGGTTTTGGAGTTTTTTTTAGGAAAAGTGATACAAGCGATGATTTTGAACTTTTAACTTAAGTGTCAAATGTTGACTTTTAAGAAAAGAGCGTTTGAATGTCAAACATCGGATTTTGAGTTTGAAGATGATCGTTTGGATGCCAAACGTCACTTCGCACGTTTTTGAAAGAGAGTTCGAATGTCGAACTCCGGTTTTGAACCGGGCATTTCATTGTTAGCAATTTTATGGGAAAAAAGCATTAAATGAGATTTGAATGTCAAATGTCGGGTTTTGAGTTTGAAGATGATCGTTTGGATGCCAAACGTCATTTTGCGCGTTTTTGAAAGAGAGTTCGAATGTCGAACTCCGGTTTTGAACCGGGCATTACATTGTTAGCGATTTTATGGGAAAAAAGCATTAAATGATATGCGATCAACGAATCATTTTGCGACTCGGACTTTGATAAGTAAATACTATCACGAGCCAAACGGCTCGGACTTGTAAATGACAGTATTTAAAGTGCGGTATCGACGGAATCAAACGACCCGGATTTTAAAAGTGCGTTAAGTAAATAACATTCAACGGATCAAACGATCCGGACCGTTAAATGACTATCACGAACCAAACGGTTCGGACTATAAAGTTGCGCAAAGTAAATGACGTTCAACGGATCGATCGATCCGGAATTGTAAATGACATGAAAAGTAAAGGAACGGGGCCGGAATGCCGTTTTAACCCGAGATTACTTCTCTTACGGGAAAAGAAGAGGATCCGGGACTAAAATGTATCGAACCCCATTGACGGTGACGTCTATATTTCAACAACGTTCGACCGAGATGGTTTTAGCGACTGGCACGTAAACCGAGACGGAACGAGTGTTTAGGGAGAGAGAGTGTTACCTATGGCTAGGGGTTGACTCTTTTGGCTCGAGAGGCATATACGGGATACGATTTAGTGTTTGGAACGGTGTTTCGAGGTTGTTTGGTGTGTATTTGGTTGAAATATGAAGTTTTCACGCGAATCGAGGCAAAACGGGGCTCGGGAGAGGGAGAAACCAGTTTGGGCTGTGGCTGTGGGTGAAATGTGTTATGTTTTTCTTTTTTGAAATGTTGACAACCCTCTGTATTTATAGGGTAAAATTGCAAAAGAGTTCGGACGGACTTAACCTGAATTCTAGGGGGTTTTGTGGTATTTTTGAAATTGGAGGGACTTGCTGGCAACTCTGTTTTCCCTAAAAAAGTGTCCGGACGGACTTTGACAGCATCCCAGGGGTATTTTAGTCATTTCACACTGAAATCTGATTGATGTTGACCGGAGGGCTGTGGTATGCGTTCCACGAGCCCTTGTGACTCACCAGGGCATGTTTTATCGTGTCATTATTCCCGGTTTTGTCCGTTTTTTAAATAACTGTCCGGAAAATGTCCGAAAAAAGTGTTGGAAAGTGCGTTTTTCAAGAAAAGCTGTACTTTTACGTGCGATGACGTGTGTTGAGTACGCTTCGACGTTGGGATGCACGGGGCAGTTCTGGGACGTCCTGTCGGTTGAGAACGGGGAGCTTAACGGGTTCCGGTTAACCTGGAGCGGGCCAGTTAACGGATTCCGGTTAACTTCTAACGGATTTTGGCGATCCGGATTTGGGTACTTAAAACGTCTAGCAAGCTCTTCAACACTTTGGCCCTCTTCAAGAGTATGTCTCTCCTACTAGGGTGAGGAGTTGAGGGATCTACTAGGTCGCCTGCAGTTGTTCGACCCGTTTGGTGTTTCTTACTCTGTTGACCACCTCCTTGGATGGCCATGGGCCTCTTCTCCCTCCTCCTATCTTGGATGCCTACTCCATCCGCCACACTGTTAGAACGAGTGGGTCCCCTCATTGGGTTTCCAGGTAGAGGGGGAGGAAGGTTTGCCGTGTGGTTCCAAGCGCCAACATCTGCACCTTGGTTGTTTCCTCCAGTGTGTTCATTAATGGGATCGCTTAAAGCATTGGCGATATGTTCGTCAGATACCATGTTAGCAGACAAGTAGGATTCAAATTCTAGTGTTCAACGATTCCCGGCAATGGAACCAAACTGATGATGAAGGAATCGTTCAAGATCAGCCTTGGTCCAGCAATAGGTTGTAATCCAGCTACTAGGACCTGAAACCACGAACAAACAACTAGCCGAGATGGTCTCTTGCTAATACCCTCCGGTGTGATGATGATATATATAGTTATGAAGTTGCATAAAATGTATAGAAACAACGTAATCTCAAAATAGCCAATAAGGCATTACCTTTTTCCGTTGTGCATGGTCTGGTATATATAGTGTTGTTAGGGGATGTTTACGAATCCCATAAATCACAGAGATAACGTTGGTGTAACCGCCTCCGAGAATGTAGAAGGCGATTACAAATAATGACGTGGGTTTACGTACGTGTTGTTTGATTGAGGTCGCCCAAGGGATCGGGGTTGACCTGAATTCGTGCCTTGGCCAGGCAAAGATTTTATAAGGGTTGGATCGTATGTCAGACTAAGCTAGGTTGAGACCAGGGAAGGTCGGACAATAAAGTCAACGCCATGGGGACAATTGACCTATTACTGGAAGTTGGGGAGCATCCCTTTTGAGCTGATGCCACAGTAACATTCATGTTCATGGACCTAGCAAGTGATTACCACGCTATCCTAGGCATTCCAAGTCAAGCCAAACTTGGGATGGTCACCTCCCTCCCCCACCAGCGAGTTAAATTTTTCTCTCGCGCTGGAATCGATTGCGTGAGGGCGACCCCCATAGACTTCTTGGAAAATGTGATGAGGAGCAGAAAAACTGCCAGAAAGGTGGTGGTAGACACACCAGAGGAAAACCTGAAAATCTCTAAGTCTGTAAAGACTACCAGCACCAGTTCTAGGCTTAATCTGATTTTTGAAACCGAAGATGAGGAACACATGGTACTAGACATTCTTCAGTAAGATAACAATGACACAATTTTGTCTGTCCCATATATAGCTCCTCATCTTGTCAGCGGCCAAAACTTGGGGGCCAACCCTGACTTGAGACAAGGAGAGCTGCAGGACGTAGACAAACTAGTTGAAATGGAATACCTAGACATAACCAGTGATGAGGGTAGAAGACTTAGAGAAATAATCATCAAAACTTTGCAGTTTCGGGACGGTCCATAAATGGAGCCCGTGGACGAATTGGAAGAAATTGTACTCAACCCCGACTACCCAGGGCAAAGAATAAAAATCGGGGGACCAACTCTCCCCAGAAGAAAGGGAGGAGATCATCACCCTTCTAAAAAACAAACTAGATGTATTTTCATGGAAGTTCGAGGATATGAGAGGAGTAAAAGAAGAGGTAGTTGTCTACAAGCTGGAAGTCAACCCGTCTTCTCAACCTATCAAGCAGACAGGAGAATTTTTGCGAATGATAAGGAAGACGTAATCAAGGAAGAGGTTCAGAAACTACTAAGTGCTGGTATTATCAGGGAAGCAACCTATCCAGTTTGGTTGGCCAATGTTGTGATGGTTAAGAAACAAAATGGGAAATGGCGAATGTGTGTAGACTTTACAGATCTCAACAAAGCCTGCCCGAAAGACAGCTATCCCCTCCCCAGAATTGACAAGCTGGTAGACTCTATTGCCGTACATAAGACTCTCAACTTCCTAGATGCCTACTCTGTTTACCAGCAGATAAAGATGGCCGAGAAAGATATTGAGAAGAGAGCCTTCCATGCAGTTGGAGGAATTTATTGCTATACCATGATGCCCTTCGGGCTAAAAAATGCTGATTCAACCTACCAACTCATGGTCAACAAGGTATTTGGGGAACAGATAGGCCGAAACATGGAAGTCTACATCAATGACATGGTCATTAAGACTATGACTGACAGTCACGCCCCGGACATGGAAGAAACCATTGGCAACTTACTGGCAAACATCATGAAATTGAACCTAAGTAAGTTCGTGTTTAGGGTGACGACCGGAAAGTTCCTAGGTTTTATGGTGTAAAAAAGGGGGATCGAGGCAAATCACTAGAAAATCAAAGCAACATGAAAGATCCTACCAATGTCAAGGAAGTTCAAAGGCTAAATGGAAGAATAGCTGCCCTTGGCAGGTGATGCTGCAAGAAACGTGTTGATCAGCCTACGACCAAAAACTATGTTGATCCATTGGCTTTGATTGACCTGAAACAAAGAACACATGACTAGACGGAATGGTCTCCGGCGAAGACCCTCGGGTGTGAGAGTAAGTATTGTGTTTAGAGCTGATAAATTATAATGAATAGAGGTATTCAGAATAATAAATAGCAATTATCTCAAAACTGCTGATGTTGTGAAGTATTTATAGGTATTGATATGTGTTATAATTGTAGTAGGATTGCATGAAATCCCTAGAATCGTGGATCAGATTGTGTAGGAGATCACGTACATAAATAACTCCTGATTTGTAGGACTTTTGTTACGGAAAGAGTTGTATATACGTTAAGACTCTGTAGATCGACGTAAGCCTTGTAGGTCGAAGTCGCCTACAAACTAGATCGACCTGACTGATTGATATAGCCATCTGATACTTGTATGAGATATGGATCATATATCGGACAAAGCTAGGTCGGGACTAAGGAGGTCAGACAATGAGCTAGGTCGACTGATCTTGACTGATTGGCCTTGGGCCTTGTAATAATTGGTCCGAACCACTAAGAACGTGGTAATAATAATACTTGAATAATTGGGCTTTATTCGTTGGGCCTAGCACGTCACTTTTATTCCGTTCAGTGGCCCCCAACTTTCTGGATGGACTTTGTCGACCAGGAAGTTATAAGAATTTTGATGAACACTTTGGTAGATCGTAATTAGATGCTCGAACTATTTGTTTGATCGACTGGTGATGATGTGGCTCAATGTTGACCATTAACTGTTTTGACGGCCAGATCTTTTGAAGCGCCATAATAATGGGAAAAATACGGCACTGAGACAACTGCCTAGGAAACGACGCCGACATTGATTGATAGAACTGAACCATTTGAAACTTCAAGCTTTTCCAATTCAAATTAGGAAAGGTATAAAAAAGAAAAACCTTCTCCTTTTTGAACTTTTATAACCCTCGGATTTTTGAATATCCTCAGCAAGAATACCAACGAAGCAGCCAGAATCCTCAGCGTAGCCAGACTTTTGATTTACAGTAAAAAACCCCTCTTCTCTGAATCAATCAAGGTACCCCCCTAATCATTCATTTTAGGCTTAATTTTCTCTTTCTCTTTCGATTCCACCATGGCTAGGACCTTCTGTGTGAACCTGGGGCATGGTATGGGTATGGTAGTGTTAACCGTAGAGTATATAAACTTGTTGGTGGGGTATGGAGAGTGATGACTAGGGAGGAGTGTGCTTCCATCTTGACCAGGTGGGGCTTAAGCTTTGTCAAACTAGAGCTTCCTGTAGGAGAGAACTTGGATAAATTGGAGGCAGACGACCAAAGGGTTGTTAGTTTCCACCTTTTCCACGAGCTACTAGACCATATAGTCTTATTTTACATTAGGGGGCCTAATAAACCCTCGTTCCTTAGAAATAGACAAGGATTTCCAAGGGAATCTAGGTCCCCCATAGGTAGGTCACTTGAGTCTGTAAATAGGACTGATTCCCCTGTTTGTTCTTCCTCAAATATGTCGACCCAGGCTTTGGCGAACTCTTCCTCAGGCAGGATTGTGGATGCCTTCTACTCGACAGCAGTTCCAGGTCGGAACGAAAGGGGATATGTAGCTCCCAAGCCAACTGCGGGGAAGAAGAATGCTGAATCGAGGCTAGATATTCTTTATAAATTCTTTGAGGTAAACCAGGAAGAATACCACCTTACCCACTTTACGGACAAGGAGAGGAAAGCTCAAGAGTGGACACACTGGGTCCTAAATCCTTCCAGAGTAGCTTTTTATTATGGCCAATTCGAGGCCGGGCTAAGACTCCCACAATTTACTAAATGGGCTTCGGAAGAACAATACGATATGACGGCTCGCAGCGGTCATCCCCAGGTGCCTTATAATGATAATGATGTAGCGGCCATCGCCCAAGAGGATGAGGAGATGGGAGCTGAGCCTTGGGTCGTACCTCCCATCGAGCAGGTAAATTTCAACACGATTCTTAAGGACCTTGAGGAGGCAGATGGGATGGAGGAGGATGCTGGCGCTGAGACCACCCAAGATCAAGTATTTACTGAAGCTGAACGGGTCGAGCAACAGCAACAACAGCAAGAACGAGAGCAAGAGCAGCAAGACCCAATTGACGACCGAGCTAGCTGACTCGCCCTCCTTTGATCCGCGTAATCGAACAAGTACTTTGAAATAATGTTTTCTTATCTTTGAGATGAACAAGCTCCACCGTACTTAGTTATTTTATTTGTGTAATTACTGTCTTGGCCCATTTTGGGAGGCAGTTTAACATATTTTTGCTCGCACAAGTTCTAGCCCGATTTGGGGGGCTTGCTTAATTTATTCAATCGTAGTTGACCTTTTTGAATCTCTTTGCCTTGATCCATAATCTTGTTTTTATGTCGAACTAGATTGCTAAGATAATTGAAACTGCCACAAGTTTTTGGTCGGACTAGTTTAGGAATAAAGTCGACTTACCACTTGCTTGTTTCGAGAACGAGATTGACTAAGAGTAGAATATTTTACAAGAAACGAGACTGACTAAGAGTCGAGTCTGTTAAAATGAAGTCGACTAAGATTCAGACCTGTTAGAAGAAACAAGACTGACCAAGAGTCGAGTTTGTTAAAACGAAATTGACTAAGAGTCGGACCTGTTAGAAGAAACGAGACTGACTAAGAGTCGAGTCTGTTAAAACGAGGTTGACTAAGAGTCGGACCTGTTAGAAGAAACGAGACTGAATAAGAGTCGAGTATGTTAAAACGAAGTCGACTAAGAGTCAGACCAATTAGAAGAAACGAGACTGACCAAGAGTCGAGTTTGTTAAAATTAAATTGACTAAGAGTCGGACCTGTTAGAAGAAATGAGACTGACTAAGAGTCGAGTTTGTTAAAACGAGGTCGACTAAGAGTCGGACTTGTTAGAAGAAACGAGACTGAATAAGAGTCGAGTCTGTTAAAACGAAGTCGACTAAGAGTCGGACCTATTAGAAGACAATGTTGTGGTCGACCAAGAGTCGGACCCAAACTGAATGAAATCTGAAATAATACAACTTTGTTTAAATAGATTTGCAACTTTATTGAAATAGTAGAACGGTTACATAGAAAATAGAAAACTGAAACTTAAAAGTAGTACTTTATAAGGTGGTTAGCATGCCACGGATGCTTCAACTCTTCACCCTCTGGATGACCAATCATATAATTTTCCTCTTTGATAACTAGAGTAACGACGTAGGGACCTTCCCAGTTGGGAGATAACTTGTTCTGTTCTGCTTTCCTTCTTGTTACCTCTATCTTTCTCAGCACGTAGTCCCCCACTTGGAACAATCTTCTCTTAACTTTTTTGTCGTGGTAGCCCTTAGTTTTTTGCTTGTAGTTGACCATTCGTAGTTGAGTTGTAGCCCGATTCTCTTCTAGCAAATCCAATTCGATCAATCTGTTAACGTCGTTCAATTCGTGATTAAAGAAAACTACCCTTGTTGTAGGAACCTGTAGCTCGGCTGGTGCCATAGCCTTTGATTCATATGTAAGGGTGAATGGGGTTTCACCTGTAGGCCCCTGGGTGGTTTTGCGGACTGCCCAGAGAGCAATGGGAAGTTCGTCCAATAGCTCGCGGAATCATAATACCCTCCCACGGTACTGACCGGGGTTCGATTCCCCGAATGTGCATTTTCCCTCCATTTCAAAGGTTGTAGAGAATTATATCCCGTTATCCATCACAATAGCTCGCGGAATCCCAAATCGACACCAAATATAATCATGAATAAAGTTGATGGCATTTTCCTCTGTAATCCTGGCTAAAGGCTTGGCTTCAACCCATTTGGTTAAGTAGTCAATAGCTACGATTACGTACTTACAGTTTCCCCGGGCGGGTGGGAAGGGACCAATCAAATTGACTCCCCACATGCTGAAAGGCCAAGCTGCGACCACTGGAGTTTGCTCGATTGTAGGTAGTTTAGGCAGGTCGGCAAATCTTTGGCACTTGTTGCACTGCTGAACAAAATCATGAGCGTCTTCTCTCATGTGAGGCCAATAATAACCCAAAGTAATTAACTTGTTGGCCAAAGTTCTGGCCCCCGGGTGTCCACCACAAACCCCACAATGTACATCGTGCATTAGTTGAGTGACCTCCATGGGGTGAACCCACCTTAGCAATAGTTTAGTGAACGACCTTCTGAATAATGCATCCCCGTGAATGACATACCTTAGGGCTTTCTTCTTGATAGCTCGAGCTGCTTTCTCGTCAGTAGGTTGCTCGCCTGTTTCTATGTAGGCCCGTATTTTGTCAATCCAGCATTTTATATAAATCCATTCCCTAGTTGTGTCCTCCAAGCATAAAATCTGAACCCTCTCGTACGCTGGATGCTCTAGGTAGGAGATCGGCTCTCTAAGTTGCTCGTCAGATGTGGCCAATTTTGAGAGTAGGTCGACCAGCTCGTTATCATCTCGACCTTCCCTTTGTATCTCCCAGAACTCCAAATCTTTGACCAACTCCTTCACTAGGTCGCAGTATTTGATTAAGGTAGGTTTCAACACTTCATATTCCCCTCTGACTATATTTACAATTAGCTGAGAATCGCAGTAGGCCATTATTTTAGTCGCCCCAAAACTCTTAGTGTATTCAATAGCTGCAACCAAGGCTTCATATTCGGCCTGATTGTTGGAAGCTTCAAACTCGAACCTCAGGGCTTCCTCAAAAACCTTGCTTGTATCTGGCTCGACTAGAACAATCCCAGTCCTACTAACATTCTTGGTTGCCGACCCATCATAATAGACCTTCCAGCAATCATCGGGCAAACTTATAGCGGGCTGAGTTGCAACCACCTTTCCCTTCGTACTTTCTTTCTGAGCTCTCACTTCGCTATCTTCCTTAGTGAACGTAAGCTCGACCAAGAAGTCTGCCAAAGGTTGAGCCTTTAACGCCTTACAAGGCCTATACTCAATGTCGAACTTGGTTAGTTCTATTGACCAGTTGAGTAGTCGGCATGAACTTTCTGGTTTGTGTAGAATTTTTCTCAAGGGGGAATTAGTTAGAACGACAATAGGGTGAGCTAGGAAATAAGCTCGTAGCTTCCTGGAGGCGACGACCAAGGCGTAAGCCACCTATTCTACATTAAAATACCTCCCCTCTACGTCGGATAGGGCCTTGCTCACATAATATAAAGGCTTTTGAAGCCCCCCTTCTTTTTGAACTAGCACGGCTGCCACAGCTTGGTTGCTGTTTAGGTCAAATTCAAGCAATTCAACTTCAAAGAAAAAGTTAGGGCACAATGGAATATGACAATGTAAATTCAAGACGTCGACAAGAAATTTAATGAGGAAAGCCCTTGAACAACTTGTTCGCCGGCATAAAACCTCGGAACAATGGAGTATTATTAGTTTTGTGATGGTAGAGAGCGAAAGGAAAGTACAAAGTATGTTGCTAAATGAGTACGTGAGTGTGTGTATACATATGTTTGTTATTTAAATACAAATGGGGATAACGGTAGCAACTAAGTAAATGCAATCCCTCAACGTGCGCCTGGAATCTCGCAGGAGGTTAGTGACGATGTCAACATGTCCGTTGCTGAATGATTGTTATTGAAGACGCTATTTGACTTGGTATATAAAGCTTGCAGAAAATGGCTCCTACAATGTCGCCCTTCAGTAATTCTTAGACAAAGCGGATAATCCATCGAGTTGTACTGCCAAGATGTCATCACAGGATGATAAGTCAAGATGTAACATGTTGCTCATGGATTTTCTATCCTGAACAATTGCCCCTGAATTTTTGAAGTATCACAAGATGGAAATTTGAATTTCAAAAATTCTTCTTTTAACTGCCTTGTCGCTGAGAAGACGAAATATTTTACTCCTTTTGGTGGATCTTTAGGCATGGATATAGGGCTTAATTTGAGATATGGATCAGCATAGAAGATAGGTTTTTTATATATATGGGATGATAATGCTGAGGATTTCATTGAATAACTATTGTTTGTTGAAGAATCACGAAGGACAAAATGTCATTTGGTAAGTTTTTCTTGACATTACATTTGGACTTCTTGTGTGCATCATGATGCTTACCAACGCTTTTTCAGTTGTCCGCTCAAAGCCCAGATTTGTTGTGAAGGCTTTAGTTGCCAAGTACAAAGGAAGAGCTAGTGAAGATATGCCTCCTGTACCTAGGTTGGAACTTGGGAGTACCTCAGGAATAAAGAGAAAAAGACAAGGGAGAAAAGATGTAGAAGAAGCTGGCTCTAACGAGGATTTGCTAGAGTCCAAGGTAGAGTACTTATTTCTCCTTTACTTTTAGAACTTATATCTTGTTTTGATAAAAATATTTTGATTCAGGCAATAACTGCGGTTAAGATGATGGTCAACGAAATTAAGTGGTGGAAGGATAAAGCTGTAGCTTCAACTATAGAGAAAAAGGAATACGAGGCAGACCTTAAAGTAGCTTTTGATATGTTGAAAACAAAGGAGGAAGAGATAGAAGAGATGAGAAAGAAACATGTTCAAGAGATGGAAAACCAGCGAGATGAACTAGTGGCTGAAGCTGCTAAATCCGTTTTTGACGCTAGAATTGAGATGATCAAAGAATATCAAGCTGGTCAACACTCAACTTGGAATTTAGAGGAGAAATTTGTTGCTTTAAGAAGGATTGTTCGTGAAAGGCCTTGCGAGATGGTTTCTAGGAATGCGGATAGGTTGAAGCAGGTTGGTGAGACTCAGGAAGGAAGGAGGATGGATAATGGCAAGGATGTTCTTCTTGATTGAAGAAACTCTTCTTTACTTCCAAATATTTGATGTTACCAATGTTTGTTTTGGACATCTTGATGAAACTTTTTTTTAGAAATAATATAAATGGAAAATTTCATTACGATGTTCGTTTTGGCAACATGTTAATGTCACTACCCATGATTCGATCTTAGGTCCATAATCTTAACTAAGGGCAAGAAGGTAATCAATATGTACTTGACACATTGGCCCACCAACACCTTAGCTAAAATATGAAAAATGTACGCCCAGTGTAAGTACGCCAATCCAATTCGCTATCCTTTTAGGTGCATTTTAATATGATAAAATTGCATTAAGGGGCATTTGGGTAAATTCCCAGTCTATTCCGAGACTTCCGGAAACATCTCATAACTTTCTTGCGAAGGAAGTACTTTTCAGTACTTTGCTCATGCTAAAGTACCTACAAGGAATACACCAGTTTTGGACCTTTTGGGTATTAACCTGGAATGTTCCAGAACCAGGTTTTGGCGCCAGAAACGGTTGGTGACATGTTGTGTCACGCGACAACTCGAGCCATGGAAAGTGGTCGCAGGAGGTCGTATGACACAACGTGACCGTCATCTGCAGCCTATAAATAAGACCCTCCCCCTCTCATATTTGGATCCCTTTTTTGACCTCCCAAAGTCACTCTGCCAAAATTACCTCAGAAACTCGTCCCTCTCTTCCTTCCACACAAAACACTAACCAATTCCCTCAATTCAATCCCTATCTCTCATCCAATTCATCTTCCATCACATCAATCCAATACCCCCACATATACCAACTGAAGACCACAGTTCCTCCTCAGATCTGAGATCCAAATCTCCTTCCAGCAGCTGAATTGAAGGCTTCTACACCTAACTTGGTATGGAGGTTGAGGACTACAAGGGTAAAGAATTCCCCTCCTCCATCTCTCATATTTGTTCATTTTCTCCTTGTAATTCACTTCAATCTCTGTTCATCCACTTGGTAATTGGGCTCCATCTGCTTCAATTATCAGGTGGCAATCGCCATCTCTCTGTTTAATCCACTGTGCTTGGTATTGTTCAAAGCTTATGATGTGATTCGATTATAGTTTTGTTGCTTATTTGCCAAGGGAGTGTGGATCTCCCCATATCCTCACCCCTTTGGTCAATCCGTTGCTAATTTGTGTTATTCCGAGTTTATTTGGTATAATAACTTGATTTGAATTGGTATCTGTTGAATCTGTTTCTCAATTGTAAAGTCTCTGCAAAAGGTCAAGTTATGTCATGCAACACAATCGACCTCATCAGTCCTGTGTAGTGCGACATAACTAGCCCTACGAAGAGACTGTGATTTCAGTTGTAATTCGTATGTCCAATTCTCTAGTCACTCAAAATAGAGTGTGGATCTTCAATATCCACACTCATTTGAAGTGATTGGGTAAATCTCTATTAATTCTGTGCTTAACGTTGTAAGGCTTCTGCATGTGATTGCTTGTGTCACGCGACACAAGCTATCAATAAAATGAAGCATTAATATGCAGAAGTCATCTTCCAATTGTAATCTGTTTATCCTCTTTGTAATATGGGATGTGGCCTCCCATGATAAATGGTTCACAAGTTGTAATCCCTCCCTTTGAGCAATAAAATGAAGCATTAATATGCATTTTGTCACATATCTTGTCACACACATTTCGCACACACTTTGATTGTTTTGAATGTTGAACATAGAAAGACTCGTCTACGGACGAGGCGTGTTGGGTGAACTCTCGGTTCTTCCCAACACATAACCTGACCCCCAAACCCATTTTCTCTTTTCAAAAGGTTTTCAATGTTTCCTTTAAAACGGCGTGGCGACTCCCAGTTTTCATTTATTTTTCGACGAGCGTTCATTCAGTGGCAACTCCGTTGGGGACTTGAAATTTGTTTTTCAAAATGGTTCAAACTTTCATTCTTGTTCAACGTCCATTTCATTCATTTGCGTGTGCTTTGTTGTGTGACATTTTATGTGTTTAAATGCATTTTTGGCATGCTTTGTTGTTGCCCTTCCCCCTCCATGTATCTTATGTTGTCATTTTAGGACTTGGTTTGAGTGATTTGCTTGGAGGCTGGGGCTGGTGCATGTTGCTTGAGATTCTGGAATTTTGGCCTTTCCTGTCACGCGACATAAGTTGCCTTCTCAGTCCTGTGTAGTGCGACAGGATTGGCCAACTTGCAGGAAGTAATTTGTTCTACCTGGTTGTGATTGTGGGGCAGTCCCCCATGATCAAATTATGATCATTTTTCTTATTGTACTCTGTGGGGTTTAGTGTGTGTGTGTGTTTTCCATTTATCACCCCTTTTTCATAAATAAAATTTTAAAAAAATCATTTTTCGCAAATAAAGGAATCTAGTCATCCTCACACTACGTCACATATATCTAGAACCCTCGGGTGCGATCGACGACATCACGAACGGTGATTTATGTCGCCAACGCTTGAGCGCCTAATGTCAAACCTATCCCCCTAGCGAATCATAGGTGGCGCCACACTTTTAAAGCTTACCCAACGGTTGGTTTTTGACACGCCATTTTTAAATACACTAAAATGAATTGTTTCAAAATTTCTAATAGACTTTCGTACCTATCCCAAACCTAGCACGTGTGGGCATGTTGCCAACGCAACATGGTTTCACGAAAGGACATGTCGTTCCCACGGCATGTTCTAACGAGAGATCATGTCGCATTGTCAACGTGCACCGACGAGAGGTCATGCCGGATTTTTCCTTGAATTTCTTCAGGAATACCCGTTATGCTGCCCAAATTTCTCCAGAAATTGGGATCGCTCGTCCGACCCATAAATGCTTCGGTTTTATTTAGGTATCATTACCTATTATTAATTTTTAATCAATACATTTGGTGTATTTTTGGATGGTATGTCCCTAGGTTTCCCCGAGGTCTAGATTGCGTAAATAAAGGTTTCCCCCTTTTTCCAACCGTTCATAGGACATAAAAGACACCGATTTCTACTTGAACATTAATAAGATGATGCATGAGTCCATCTACTTTCCTGTTCCTCCCTCTCCCTTACCATCTCAAGGTCCTTTCCTCTACCACCTTACCATCTCCTATCCATCTCAAGGCTACGGCATGTTGGGTGCGTGCTCCTATGCCCGGAGTTCGATTGGTCCATATTCCCGAGGCAGAAGCAGTTGAAGTGTCTGAGCGATTGTTTATCTGATTCGATATCCGAGATGTTTGGTGCAAAGAAGATTATGGCCCTCCAGTCTGGAAGTTCGTATCCCACGGGTCAGCAGAGTGCAAATGGTGTGTCCATTGAAAAGTTTCAAACTATCCTCGGAGCCGTTTTTCCTCGAGAGCGGGAGACCCGGTTGCTTGCTCAGATTGCTCATGCTAAGGAAGACGATTTTCAAATGATAGAAAGATCGAGAAGGGTCCTCACCCCATCAATGTCAACAATGCTCTTCCTTCCATCCGGAGTTGATGCAGTCAATCAGTCTTCGTAGGTTCTAGAATGTCCCTTTCAGGCATCGAGTCTGTCAAGTCCAAGTTGGACCAGTTTTTGCTTTACAGTAATAAAAATCTTTGATTCTTTTCTTGCTAGACTCGAGACATCACTTGCACACCCACGTCACATTCAATTGAAATGGTTTTATTCTAAATGATCGCTAGTGCTGCTCAATCACTAATGCATTGAAATGATTAATATTTAAATTAATCGGAGTGAGAAAATCGACTGACATTCTTCTCAAATTGGGGCTTACCAACTCCCCACCTCGCATCTCATATGCTCACATCTTTTTCATCGTTCTCATCATCTCGTTGCTCGATGAATTTGCATGAATCTTCCTCAAGTAAGCTTAAGCAAGCAATGAAGCCCTAATCTGGTTTAGGTCATTCGGTAGGGATTGCGGTTGAAGCCTTTCACCCTAGGGAAGCCATTACCTCACCCTCACTAAACAATACCCTTTCATTTCAAGATCGGCATGTTTTGAAACCCTGTATAGCCATCATCTTTGCTCCTCGCTGAGAGAAGTCCAAGCAATGCCAAGAAGTTAGCTTCGAGAGTCGGCGATCCACAAAATACTCAAGCCATGAAGGAAGGACAAAGATAATCCTCAACTCCTCAAGAGGCCTTCCAAGTTATCAAAAGAAGGATTTCAAATCCTCGCAATTCAGCAAGAATCCTCAACTCCTCAAAAAAAGCCTTTCCAATTATGAAAAGAAGGATTTTAAATCCTCACAATTCAGCAAAAGTCCCCGACTTCTCAAGAAGCTCTCCAATGTTCAAATGGAGCCCGAATTCTCATAAGTTCATGAAAGTTCTCGATATCTTGGACTTCCTCTCACCAACACCAGACAATCAATCCCAAGCCATCCTCTTGGTTTTAGAGGATATTCCCATTACCAAAACCAATCCCAAGCCATCCTCTCGATTTTAGAGGATATTCCCATTACCGTACCGTTACCCTTGCCTTTGGCCTAAGTCAGAAATTGACCTCTCATTCCTAAAGACAATCGATTTCCTTTCCTTAGAAATCCCAAACACATCCCCAAAAGACAACCTCTCATCTTTAGAGGTTCAGACAGTAAAAAGCCCAGCCGACCTCTCATCTTAAGAGGTCATGACCTTCCAAATCACCCAATAGCCGATCAAAGCCCTGAAACCCAGCTACAGTTCCTACCGGGTAGCATTTTCATTCCAATATCATCAAGATCTAAATCAGATTAATGATTCGTTGCTTGCTTAAGTTGGAACCTAATCTATCTCGGTTCAAGATCATCAATCAAAGATTGTGCAAATTCAATCCATTCATTTGGCACTTCATGTGAGCATATTTCATTTCTCATCCGCAAACACTTGCCGTGGATGTCCCACTGGGGCTTTGCATCCGTGTCTTTCATCGACACTCCAGGAGGACATGTTTTTCAATTCTCCAAATCCTCAAAATCCTCAAAGGTCCTCAGATCCTCGAATTTTAACATTCATTCTCTTTCAATCGGGATAAGCCCGAACTACGGCGACCTGAGCTCCTCCCAAGGAGGGGAACGCAGGCAACCATAACTGGTCTGGTCGAAATCACAAGCAAATCTCAGAAAATCCGGTCTCATCAAGGGCCGTCCTTATACACAAATCCTATTTCCATCTTTCCAAGTTTGATTCTCGATATCAGTTGATTTTCTCCTCATGATTAATCAAAATATTTGTTCATATCAGATTTAGTGTTTGAATAACCCGAATATCAATAAAGGGTTTTAAGCAGCTTTGTGATCATCACGAATAAGACAAGTTTTCAAGTGTCTCGACAAGTCTTCTCTTTCTACATCATAGGAAGATAGAGCCAAACACTGTTTTCTGTCAGCAGGGGCTTCCATACACTTTTCCACACCTTATGATGCTTATACTCTCCCAAAAGAGTCAAACCCAAAAGCCAGTGTGTCACAAAATTAGGATTCATTCCTACTTTTTGAAAAGATGTGCCCCTGCACGTAAACATTTTCGAGTCTTGTCCAATGACTGATTGACTATATTTTGAAATTATGGGATGCCTCCTTAGCCACATGATGACTCTGTTTGCAATAGGGATGCATTAAATCTCTTTAAGCTGGGGCTTTATCAAACTTTTCTCTCAGGTTCTCCTTACCAGATTCCCTCCAGGTTGGCTTCCCATTATCAACTGGGGCTTTGCCTAGTCATATCTTCAAAACCAGAGCATTCTCTGCACGTTCTCTGCTGCTTGCCGTCTCAAGCGCGCGATACACTTTGTCCTTACCAGCGACGGACCTGCTGCAATCTGTACTCCCGAGAGCATCCCCGACTTGCCTAGGCTGCACTAAGTCATCCATACATTCCTCAATCATCACTCATTTCCCCACCTCATGGGAGAGGGTTCACCCCATCATATACACATTCGTCCCATACACAATCCATCATGATTGCTACATACATATCCGCTTATCAAGCCGTGCAAAATCCTCACTTCTTTTCCATCCCCAGTTGAGATGGACTTGTGCAATAAAGTTTAACAGTGCTTAAATTTAGTAATAACTAAGTCGAATAAATGCAAATTGCCTAGAGTGTTGTGTTCCCCCCCGCAGGGTACAATGATCAAGTTATCATAATCTGATCATGGGGATTGCCCCTCAAATCACAATCTGGATGAAGATTTCAAATCCTGCGGGTGGCATATCCCGCCTTTATCATCTTCATCAGTCCCGTCACCTTCGGACTTATCGGCATCCTCTGAAAAAGCCTTAGCTGCCTCAGTATTCAAGCAGTATTCATCAAAAAGAGCTTCAGCTGCCCCAATCTCCAAGCAATAATGCTCATCAGTCTCAACGTCATCAAAGCTCATTCTGCCCGACGAGTAATCATCAAAGCTCATTTCTCCTAGCAAATCATCAAAAGCCCATTCTCATCGGCGAATCATCAAAAGCCCATTCTCAGGGGTGCACCTTCATTAAAGCCTGCATGCATTGGCGCATCTTCATCAAAGTCCCCACGAGTGGACATAAAATCATCAACAAACAGTAGCCTAAGACCCTTGGCAGCTACTCTTCATCATCAACAGTGGCCTATGTCCCTTCGGCAGCCACCTTTCATCATCAAGTAGCCTAAGTCCCCTGGCAGCTACCAATCTTCATCAACAGTGGTCTAAGTCCCCTGGCAGCCACCTTTCATCATCAAGTAGCCTAAGTCCCCTGGCAGCTACCAATCTTCATCAACAGTGGTCTAAGTCCCCTGGCAGCCACTTTTCATCATCAAGTAGCCTAAGTCCCCTGGTAGCTACCAATCTTCATCAACAGTGGTCTAAGTCCCCTGGCAGCCACCTTTCATCATCAAGTAGCCTAAGACCCTTGGCAGCTACTCTCCATCATCTACAGTAGCCTAAGACCCTTGGCAGCTACTCTCCATCAGCAACAGTAGCCTAAGACCCTTCGGCAGCTACAACCTTTCATCATCAACAATAGTGGTCTAAGTCCCTTCGGCAGCCACGATCACCAGCAACAGTAGCCTAAGACCCTTGGCAGCTACTATTCATCATCAACGGTAGCTTAAGACCCTCCGGCAGCTACAACTCTCCATCAACACCAGCAATTGTAGCCCTCCGGCAGCTACAACCCTCCATGATCATCATCCGTAGCCTCAGTCCCTCCGGCAGCTACAGGTAAGCACAACAAAGGTATGAAAACATATCTCTACTTTTTTTTTTCGCTCCTTGTTGGCATTTTCGAACTACGACCGGCTTGATTCCCTCCAGGGATACGTAGAAATCCTTTCTCCAAAGGTCCAACCATTCGATCTCACTAGTCATCGTCCAGCCATCTGCCATATCCCCGGTCGCTCATTGGGATTAGGTCTTCTTTTATTGACAACCTCACTTCTTCCATAAGTGACATTGCCGAGGGGCTCTATAAGTACACCAATCCAATTCGCTACCCTTTTAGGTGCATTTTAATATGATAAAATTTCATTAAGGGGCATTTTGGTAAATTCTCGATCTATTCCGAGACTTCCGGAAACATCTCATAAGTTTCTTGCGAAGGAAGTACTTTTCAGTACTTTGCTCATGCTAAAGGACCTACAAGGAATAAACCAGTTTTGGACCTTTTGGGTATTAACCTGGAATGTTCCAGAACTAGGTTTTGGCGCCAAAAACGGTTGGTGGCATGTTGTGTCACGCGACAACTCGAGCCATGGAAAGTGGTCGCAGGAGGTCATACTACACAACGTGACCATCATCTACAGCCTATAAATAAGACCCTCCCCCTCTCATATTTGGATCCCTTTTTCGACCTCCCAAAGTCACTCTACTAAAATTACCTCAGAAACTCGTCCCTCTCTTCCTTCCACATAAAACACTAACCAATTCCCTAAATTCAATCCCTATCTCTCATCCAATTCATATTCCATCACATCAATCCAATACCTCCACATATACCAACTGAAGACCACAGTTTCTCCTCAGATCTGAGATCCAAATCTCCTTCCAGCAGTTGATTTGAAGGCTTCTACACCTAACTAGGTGTGGAGGTTGAGGACTACAAGGGTAACGATTTCCCCTCCTCCATCTCTTATATTTGTTCATTTGCTCCTTGCAATTCACTTCAATCTCTGTACATCCACTTGGTAATTGGGCTCCATCTGCTTCAATTATCAGGTGGCAATCGCCATCTCTCTGTTTAATCCATTGTGCTTGGTATTGTTCAAAGCTTATGATGTTATTCGATTATAGTTTTGTTGCTTGTTTGCCAAGGGAGTGTGGATCTCCCCATATCCACACCCCTTTGGTCAATCCGTTGCTGATTTGTGTTATTCCGAGTTTATTTGGTATAATAACTTGATTTGAATTGGTATCTGTTGAATCTGTTTCTCAATTGTAAAGTCTTTGCAGAAGGTCAAGTTATGTCATGTGACACAATCGTCCTCATCAGTCCTGTGTAATGCGACATAACTAGCCCTTTGCTGAGACTGCGAGTTCATTTGTAATTCATATGTCCAATTCTCTAGTCACTCAAAATAGAGTGTGGATCTTCAATATCCACACTCATTTGAAGTGATTGGGTAAATCTCTGTTAATTCTGTGCTTAACGTTATAAGGCTTCTGCATGTGATAGCTTGTGTCACGCGACACAATCTGCAAAGCAGATCCTTTGTCATTCTGCAGAAGTCATCTTCCAATTGTAATCTGTTTATCCTCTTTGTAATATGGGATGTGTCCTCCCATGATAAATGATTCACAAGTTGTAATCCCTCCCTTTGAGCAATAAAGTGAAGCATTAATATGCATTTTGTCACATATCTTGTCACACACATTTCGCACACACTTTGAATGTTTTGGATGTTGAACATAGAAAGACTCATCTACGGACGAGGCGTGTTGGGTGAACTCTCGTTTCTTCCCAACACGTAACCTGACCCTCGAACCCATTTCCTCTTTTTAAAAGGTTTTCAATGTTTTCTTTAAAACGGCGTGGCGACTCCCAATTTTCATTTATTTTTCGGCGAGCGTTCATTCACCCGGTCGAAGGTGTAAATAACCTTAATAACATGAGAAAAATCTAAATCCTTTAAACCTTTTTGAGGGGTGAATCCCTTTGAGGAAAAGCATTTAAATAAGTTTAAAACTGACTCTTTAAGTAGTAATGTATTACATAGAAAATTACCAGTTTCTGATGAGTTAGAATACTTGTCATCTCCTTCGTTTAGACAGGTTGCTAACATCGTCTAATCTTGCAAAATAGAAACAGGTTAGGGTGGGTGTTAGCTTAGCTAACACCCCTCCGATGCTTAAGTCAGTAAAAGTTTGAGATGTATAAACCAAATTGAAATAACATAAAAGTAAAGTTAATTGAATCATACCTGATCACTGGAACAGAAATTGATGAGTTTGTCACTTACATGAAGTACAACTTGAGGTGGACAGCATTCCAATTCCTCGAAATTCTTACACCGTCCAAGGTTGAGAGATTGTATGCTCCTTTCCCAGCTTTTACGTCAATTAGGTAAGGTCCTTCCCACTTAGCTGCAAATTTTCCTGTATTTAATTCCTTTGTGTTCTGAAAGACTTTTCTTAGGACCATGTCCCCAACTTGGAACCTCCTGATGCGGTCATTCTTGTTGTAGGACTTAGCTATTCGTTGTTGGTAAGTAGCCATCCTGGCTTTAGCCATAACTCTGAGCTCATCAATGGTGTCTAGATCATCTGCTAGGATAAGTTGGTTATCCTCTATAGATGATAAACCGTATCTTGCTCTGGGAAGTGAAAATTCCACAAGGAGGACAACTTGGGTTCCAAAACTGAGGAATATAGCGTCTGGACAGTGGCCACTTTTGGAGTGGTTCTGTCAGCCCAAAGTACCAGGGGTAACTCTTCAACCCATCTTCCCTTCTTTTGATCAATTCTTTTCTTCAGGTTGTTCATTATCAACTTGTTACTGGATTCAGCCTGTCCATTTGCTTGAGGATGCACCTGTGTAGACATTATCAGCTTGATTCCCCATCTCATGCAGAAGTCTTGTGTCTTCTTGCTAATAAATTGAGAGCCGTTGTCACATATAATTTCGGATGGAACTCCGAATCTACTGGTGATGTTCCTCTTGATGAATGATAACACTTCTCTATCCCTGATTTGCACATAGGCTTCAGATTCAATCCATTTAGTGAAGTAATCTGTCATAGCTAACATGAATACTTTACCCCCAGGTGCCCTAGGTAGTTTACCCACTATATCCATTCCCCATTGCATGAAGGGCCAAGGGGACAAGATGGGATGCAGCGGTTCAGCTGGTTGATGCAAGACGTTGCTGTGTTTCTGACATGCATCACACTTTGTACTTACTTACTCACATCTTGCCACATGGTTGGCCAGTAATACCCCATTCTCAATTCCTTCGAGGATAGTGATTTTCCCCCGGCGTGGTTACCATAGTCACCGTCATGCAATTCTCTTAGCACCTCTTCAGCTTGGTCTGGGTCTAGGCACCTCAGGTACATACCTGAGAAGGATTTTCTAAACAAAACATTGTTAATTAAAATGAATCGTGATACCTTTATCCTGAAAGACCTTGGATTTTTCATGCCAACTGATATTGTGCCATTTTGCAAGTACTGGATTATGGGTAACGTCCAGGATGTGGAGCTGTTGACAGGCATGATTACGGCATCGAGTTGTTCATTGAACTGACACGATTCAATCTGGTCAATGGCGGGATGCATGATGTGGATGATAGGGATTTTATTGTTCAACATGCTCTTACAACTTGAACCTAAGTTGGCCAGGGCATCTGCTTCAGTATTTTCTTCTCGCGGGATCTGTTCAAAGACGAAGTTTTCAAATTGTCCAGATAACAGCTTTACATATTGGAGATAACTTGTCATTTTGACCTGCTTAGCTGTATAAGATCCATTGAAGTGGTTAATTAGTAACAGGGAATCAGTAAATATGTTAATATGTTTAATATTTAAATTCGAGGTAGTAATTAATCCCATAATGAGGGCCTCATACTCAGCCTCGTTATTCGTTGCTTTGAACTCACAAGCCACAGCTTCAGGAATGAGATCTCCTTGAGGGGATTTTAGGACGATTCCTAAACCCGTGCCCCTAGCGTTTGAAGCTCCATCTGTGTCCAATATCTAGGAGAACCAAGGCCTTCAAGTTGTTGGACTTCAAGTTCAACTTCGGGCTGCAAGCTGGAACTAAAATCTGCCAGAAAGTTTGCCAATGCTTGCGACTTGATGGCAGTCCTTGCTTCATATTGTATGTCATAATTACTAAGTTGTACTGACCATTTAGCCATCCTACCTGACATCTCAGGTTTTCTCATCACGCTTCTGATAGGATAGTTAGTCTTGACAACAATAACATGAGTTTCAAAGTAATGGCGTAATTTTATAGAAGTAGTGATTAAAGCGAGTATTAATTTTTCAAGATGAGAATACTTAGTTTCAGCATCAAGTAGAGACTTACTTACGTAATAAATGGGATGTTGGGCACCTTCCTGCTCTCTGGCCAATACAGCGCTTACCAAAGTTTCAGAAACTATGAGGTAGAGGAACAACGGTTCTTCTGGATCAGGCTTGGACAATAATGGCGGGGTTGTGAGGTACTTTTTACGTTGGAGGAAAGCTGCTTCATGCTCACTGGTCCATTGGAACAATTTGTTCTTTCGAAGTACCTTGTAGAACAACCTGCATTTGTCAGAAGACTTGGAGATGAACCGGTTGAGGGCTGTTACTCTACCTGTAAGCCGCTGCACATCTTTAACAGTTTTGGGTGATTCCAAGTTGATAATAGCCTTGATCTGCTCAGGACTCACTTCAATGCCTCTCTTAGTCACCATATAGCTAAGGAATTTGTTAGCCTTTACTCCGAAGTGACACTTTGATGGGTTCAGCTTCATGTTGAAAGCTTCTAGGATGTCAAACGCCTCTCTGAGATGTTCAACATGATCTTCCATGCATTTTGATTTTACTACCATGTCGTCGATGTAGACTTCCATGGTTTTTCCAAGCTGATCTTTGAACATTTTGTTAACCAGCCTCTGGTAAGTTGCACCTTTATTTTTCAGTCCGAATGGCATAGCAATGTAACAATATATACCTTCGGGAGTGATGAAGGAGGTGTGTTCTTGATCTGATGGTTCCATCTGGATTTGTTGATAACATGAGGAGGCGTCCATGAAAGTCAGGATGAGCTTCACCAAGCAATTGGCAACCTGTAGAGTGACAACAAGTACGTCATGATGGGGATCTAAGATGTCACCATTGTCGTCTTCATTGAACGTGATTTCCTGGACATTCTCCTTCACTGATGGCCTAGCTGGTAAATTCAACCTGTCTTCATTAGATTCTGAAGCATGGCGCTTGGCAGCTGAGTAGGAAGTACCACAGATATTTGATCCTCCGCTGATCATGTTGACCACTTTGGATGGGACTGGAGGATTTGGTGGGTTCTCGGCCTGTTGCTCCTGGTTGTCATTTCCCCCACGCCGCTTGCCCAGTAGATCTTTGAGGAAACCTTTAGACAGGAGGTGGCTAATTTCCTTCCTTAGGGCAATGTAATTCTCAGTGGTATGCCCAAAATCTTCGTGGTAGGCACACCATTTGGACTTTTCCTTCCAACCAGAGGGATTTTCAGACCTTTTGGGCCATCTTTCCTTCTCACCCAGGTTGTCCATGGCGTGAATGAGTCCTGCAATGTCAACAGAGAAACAGTAGTCATCTATTTTAGGATAATGTAATTCGTCTTCGTTAGCATTATCACTAACATCATTAATACTAGAATGATTAGGTTTAGAGTAAGGTTTGCCCCTATTAGATTTGGAATGGGGAGTTTCCATCTTGCCACCCGAATGTTCAGGAGTGACGGTCCTCTTAACTACTTTCACTTGCATAAACTTGTCTTCTTCCAACGTAATGAATTTTATGGCCCGCATCCTGACTTCTTCGAGTCTTCTACAGGGAGTCATTAATAATTCCTCATAATAAGGGGAATCTTTCTTGAGCCCCAACCTGAAGGCTTCTGTCGCAGTAGACCTGTCCATATTGGGGATGTCGACAACTTCTTTATTGAACCTGCTCAAGTAGTCCTTCAAGGATTCATCAGGTTGTTGGACGATCCTATATAAATCACTGGTTAGTTTTTCAAAGACTCTATTGTAATAAAATTGGTTAGTAAACATATTGATGAGCTGAGCATAAGATCCAATAGAGCCTAGGGGCTGGTTGATGAACCAACGCAGGGCTGCCCCAGTCAAGGTGGAACCAAACCCCCTACAAAGTCAGGTTTCCTTGAATTGCAAGGGGGTATGAATCACGTCCATCTTCTCCTGTTACAAGGCGATGTGCTCCAGAGGATCGGTTGTCCCATCATATTGCTTCATATGTGGAACATTGAACTTTTTTGGTATCACCATGTTGGCGATAGCAGGGCTAAAATGTGACTCATTATAACATGTTGGGGAGGCTTGGTGGTATGGTAGGGTAATCCCCGATACATTCATCACCATCTACCTCAATTCTTGTAACTGCCGGTTCACTGTATTTCCTGCATCAGGGTTAGCAGCAGTATAAAAAGTATTAAAATAAATTTGAGGGTTAACACTCCCCGTTGGCCCAGGAGGAATGGGTGTTACGTAAGTTGTTGCAGTGGATTGGCCAGCTTCAGGATTAGTGATCACACTATCAGTGGATGCACTGATCATTGGTATGAATCCTACATTATCAGTCAGTATCCATGTATCCCTATCGAAGGTGAGCCTCCTAGGTTGGATTGGGGAGAATATGCTGGATCCCCCGGTGGGATTTACACCTTGAAATGTTCCAGGCAACACATAAGGGTGTGATTCGGATGGCCCAGATTGTAAGGCAGATACTTCACGTTGCAACTTGGAAAAATTGTTCATGAGCATGTTGGAAGTATCGGTCTGCAGCATCACCTGGCGCCTCAGCTCGGCCATTGTATCTGTCAAGATGGATAGGACATCTGTTGGAATCCCTTGTGTTGGTGCGCCAGAGGACCCTCCTTGACCTTGGACCATACTGGTAGAGGTACCAACATCTTGGCCTGAGGTAGCTGTTTCGGCGGCGGCTCCTAATGAGGTCACTGCAGATGACATCCCGCTAGACATCTTGAGTACCTTTAATCAATCAAAAGACCAATGGGCCCCTCGGTGGGCGCCAAATTGTTTAGGTCAAATTCAAGCAATTCAACTTCAAAGAAAAAGATAGGGCACAATGGAATATGACAATGTAAATTCAAGATGTCGACAAGAAATTTAACGAGGAAATCCCTTGAACAACTTGTTCGCCGGCATAAAATCTCGGAACAATGGAGTATTATTAGTTTTGTGATGGTAGAGAGCAAATGGAAAGTACAAAGTATGTTGCTAAATGAGTACGTGAGTGTGTGTATATATGTGTTCATTATTTAAATACAAATGGGGATAACGGTAGCAACTAAGTAAATGCAATCCCTCAACGTGCCCCTGGAATCTCGAAGGAGGTTAATGACGATGTCAACAGGTCCGCTGCTGAATGATTGTTGTTGAAGATGCTTTTTGACTTGGTCTATAAAGCTTGCAGAAAACGGATCCTACAATGTCGCCCTTCAGTAATTCTTAGACAAAGCGGATAATCCATCGAGTTGTACTGCCAAGTTGTCATCACAGGATGATAAGTCAAGATGTAACATGTTGCTCATGGATTTTCTATCCCGAACAGTTGCCAACTGACAGATATACAAACAACATTTCTCCCAAGACCGGGCTGCTCAATAACAGAGGAGAAGCAAGATACTCTTTAAGCTGTTGGAACGACGATGAACATTCCGCCGTCCACTCAAAATTTTTTGTCCCCCTCAAGGATTTGAAGAAGGGGAGAGACTTCTCCGTTGACTTGGCAATAAAACGACCTAGGGCTCCCACCCTACCATTTAGTCATTGTATCTCCTTAATACATGTAGGCTCCTTCATGTCGACCAGAGCCTTGATTTTTTCAGGATTGGCTTCAATACCCTGTTGAGAGACCATGAAACCCAGAAACTTCCCTGCTGCTACCCCAAATACGCACTTACTAGGATTGTGTTGGGTTTTAGGGTTATAAACGCAGCGGAAGAACTTTATAAATCAACAAAACCCTAGCCTTGAATCCATCTAGCATGAAGAGATTAGAAACATATGAAATAGATTTACATACCTTAATGTGATTATGTTGCTTAAAACAAATCTCAAAGATTGAATCTTTGAACCGTTGATGAAGCTTGGATCTTCTTATTCCTTGTTCTACCTTGGTGATGAATCAACAATGGTGATCTTCAAGCTTTAGGAGATAAAGTAATCGCCCTATAATGGTTATCCACATGCGAACGAACCAAGAACAATTCTTGTAGGATTGCTAGATGATCCTCCGATTGTTGAATCGATAATCAACAATCAATGGTTGAATATGGAATTAATTTGGGTGTTTTTGATCTTTGATTCTCAATCAAAATCAATGATTTTGTGTTTCTAAAACTCAAAATTTGTGTATCACTTGGCTGGGAGAAAGGTCTTATTTATACTTGGTAAGTAACCCTAAGAATTAGGGAGAATACTCCTTTTCTAAAGCCAAAACGGACTTTCAGCGCCGCTATGCATGACTGTGCAGTTTCTAAAGCACGCCCGTGCAACTTTTGCACGACCGCTCCAAAAACCAACGCATGGCCGCTCCAGCTAGCATATCTTGCACGGGGGCTCCAAATTATAGTGCACGGCTGTGCAATAGCCTTAGATCCCAAATTCCAATTTTCAGCCAATTTCAAATTCGCTCTTTTGTGTGTGACCCTTTAGGAATTATATTTATGTTGGTAGTGAGTCGAAACATCGACCTCACAAGACATAAGTGGTTTCTAGCAAACCATTATATCCACCCAATTAATATAACATCAAAGTTTGATTCCTCGACCGATCAAATGTCATAATCCCTTTGTCCACGATGTCAAATTGAATATGAGTCATGGTCCTCGTCAACTCATTTTGTTCAATACTTTCTCAATTCCGAATATGTTGATAATCCAAGTGCATTTGATCTCTATCAAATCTCTTGAGTGTGGCCACACATTTCATCAACACTATTCATCGAGAGGCCCAAGCAAACATCTCTCTCGACAAGAGGGACAAATCCCATCTTGACTTATCATTCTTCCCTACAAGAATCCAATCGTGCAAACATAGCCCTTATTTCTATCCTTTTAAAGATAGTGTTAGACTACATCAAACACAATGTTCATCATGTGGAAGACGATGATAATCTCAGGTACATAGGATATCAATGACACGACTATCATGAGATTTAATCATGACATATATGACTATAGACCATGTCATAAATCTCATCGGTAGGTCGTGTCCATTACTTGTTATCTAGCAAGTACCCTTAAGTGTAATGTGCATCTTATGCATATAATCATCTCCATGATTATCCATTACAAACTTATACTAGTTGTTGTGGGTAAATTCAGGATTGCTACATCTTGAATAATTGTCAGTATGTCGTCATCTTCAAAACCGTAGACAAGGTAAAATTTACTTAGATAAATAATTCATTATTTATTTATTTCTGTTATATTCAATTACAGGTATAAAAGAATGTGGGAAAAACATATTCCATGGACTCATTTCAACGGTTGAAGAGACCAAGTGAAGATAGAGATAACAAGGTCGAGATTCTAGGAGAGTTTGTTAGGGTTTATGTTATCTTCAGTTATTTCCTCTATTTAAAGGCTCATGGCTGGAACACTAGGCACGCACTACTCACACACAGTTCACAAACACATTGTAATCTGCCATAGCTTCATCTTTTGTAACTCAGAAAGATTAATACTATTGTTTGGGAAGGTAGGTGCTCATAGTCACCTCCCGAGGTTTTGTGCCGGCGAGATAGTTATCTCAAGGGTTTTCCTCGTTACATGATCGAGCCATCTTAGTTTCATTGTTACACCGATTATATTCCATTGCACCTTCCTCAACTTTATTTCGAATTTCTTCATTGTTGATTGTATTTTACCAAAACAGTTTGGTGCCCACCGAGGGGCCATTGGTTTTTTAATCAGTTTAAAATCCTTATGTTTCTACCATGTCTACCCAACCTATGACTTCCGCCGTCAGCAAAACCTTTCCTATCCCTAGCAGTGTGAATCCTCAAAACAGTAGCAGGCCAACAACCGGAGGCCAAGAAACATTGCCTCCTCCTCCGCCTGTGAATTGTGGCAAGAAGCAGATGTCTCCATCTCCTGATCTTGAGATCAAAAGCATGCTCATTCAGATGAAGAATCAGCTAGATCGCCAACAGAATAGCACCTCCTTGATAGCCGAAAGCTTGATAAAGGTGCAAAAAGAACAAGAGTTGCTCTCCAAAAGAATGGATGCCATCTCTCCTTACCGTCCTAGAGTCCTTGATTTCAACATTAGGGACAGTTCTCAAACTTTCAATGAATTCCTTCCGATGGCGTCATCTGTAAGGATGTCGTCATCACCAATCCTGATGTCTTCTCCCCCCATAACGACTTCTGTGGCGATGTCGACACCCTTAACCACCAGTTCCTACATGATGACTTTTTCAGAAGGACCCATCTTCACTAATAGCACCGTCCTGACGTCCTCTGCAGATAATGCTAATCCTTTTGTTAATTTCAATACTAGTTCTGCCTTGGATAATTCTACTCGTGCTACTAACCCTTTTGCAGGTACCTACATTGCAAATCAGCTTCAGGAGTTGAGAGATATGATCATGAATGTGCTAGGTGTCACCCCGCCTATCCAGCAGGTCTCCCCAACGTGTTACAATCAGTCTCTCTTTACTCCAGCAATTGCACATGTCGACATCCCGAAAGGATTTAGCGTTCCTGCCATGAAGTTGTATGATGGAAGTTCTGATCCTGAGGAGCATGTCGCCTACTACCAAGAAAATATGGAGATTGTTCGCATTCCGCTCTAGTTTTGTGAAGCTTGTTTGTGTCGAGGGTTCGGTTCGACGTTGGTAGGACCAGCATTGAAGTGGCTGATCCGTCAACCTCCTGGTTCTATTGGCTCATTTTTTCAACTTGTCAACCTGTTCAAAAATCAATTCTCTTGCAGCTGACAATTTGAGAAGCTCACCGGTGATCTTTACCGTATCACCCAGCAGCCCACCAAAGCCTTAAAGGACTATGTTAATAGGTTTAATAAAGAAGTTCTGGAGATCCCCAACCTGGACATGGCGACAGCTGTAGAAGCTTTCAAAATGGGCTTGAAGAAGGATTCCCCTTACTATGAAGATTTGGTGATGAACCCATGCAAGAAGATGGAGGATATCCGAAATCGAGTTTTAAGATTTATCATGCTGGAAGAGGACAAGGTGCAGCAGTCCAAGCATCCTGACAAGGCTTCATCATATGACCATCCCGACAGGACGATAGAGTCGTCTCACCAAAGACGGAGCAGATCCAGACCCTACCAGAGAAATGACCATAACAAAATCAATTGTGTGGAAGATGATGGAGATGATGATGATTTTGAGTCTCCTAAAATTTCTGATTATTGTTTCTCTGTTGATGTTTCAGGTATCCTGTGTGCAATGAGCAATCTTGGAGATAAAGCAAGGAGGCCTCGAAAGGCTGACAAGTCATCCGGCTGGAGGGATAAATCCAAGTGGTGTGCTTACCATGAGGATTTTGGACATCTTACCGAAGATTGCATCGCCTTGAGGAAAGAAATTAGTTACCTGTTGTCTAAGGGACATCTTAGAGAGCTCCTTGGGAACCGCAAGACCAAGACGGAGAAAAAAGAGCCCGTTACAACCAGACCGCCATCTCCTCCACCGGTAACAAAGGTAATTAATGTTATTAGTGGTGGTTCTGATATTTGTGGTACTTCTTATTCTGCAGCTAAGAGATTTGCTAAGCAAGCTAAGGATGAAAAGCCCGAGAGATCCTCAAAGATATCGCAGCTCACATTCCAAGATGTCATCTCCTTCGTAGAAAGCGATAGGGACAACTTTATGGATCCTCATCATGATGCCTTGGTCATTGCACTCCAGATCGCCAATTGCAAAGTCACACGTATCCTAGTAGATGGAGGCATTTCAGTAAACCTCATTATGCTAGATGCCTTGAAAGAAATGAAGATCCCTGAAGATAGCATTGTAAAAAGAACCTCCGTGCTCGTGGGCTTCAATGGAGAAACCAAAAGCACGGTGGGAGAGATTACACTTCCAGTTTATGTCGAAGGTATCAACTCCATGGAGAGATTCTGCGTGATTGATAGTGCAACATGTTACAATGTAATTCTGGGAAGACCCTGGATCCATGGAATGAAGGCAGTGCCATCCACCTATCACCAATGTGTCAAGATGTCGACACCCTGGGGAGTTGTCAAGGTTTACAGTGATCAGCAATCAGCTAAAGAATGTTATATGACTTCCAAAAAGGCATCGACATCTCCTAAGATTGCATAGCAATTACAGAGAAAGGCCCGTGAGGTTCTGGAAGCAAAAGAGCATGACGTGAAAGAGATACTCTTAGACCCCTCAAACCCAGATCTCAAGGTGCTGATTGGTCAAGATGTTCCAGCAGAAATCGAAGAAGATCTTGTCAACCTCTTGAAAAGCAGGATTGAAAGCTTCGTCTGGAAGCATGAAGATATGACAGGCATCAGCAAAGATGTCATCACCCACAAACTCAACATTGATCCATCCTTCAGACCAATTCACCAAAAGAGACGGAAGTTCGCGCAGGAGAGAAACCTAATCATTCAAGAAGAAGTAGAGAGATTGCTCAAGGCTAAGATGATAAGAGAGGTCTAATACCCAAGATTGTTAGCAAATGTGGTAGTGGTAGAAAAAGAAGAATTGCAAGTGGAGAATTTGTGTCGACTTTACAGACCTAAACAAAGCTTATCCCAAAGATCCTTTCCCTTTACCACACATTGATAATTTGGTCGATGCTACTTCTGGACATGAAGTGTTCACTTTCTTGGATGCATCTTCAGGATTCCAGGAAATCAACATGGAGCCATCCGACCAAAAGGACACCGCCTTCATAACCCCAACAGGTATTTATTGTTATATTGCAATGCCTTTTGGACTAAGAAATGCAGGTGCTACATACCAGAGGCTAGTCAACATGATGTTCAAAGAGCAGATTGGGGACACCATGGAAGTATACATCGACGATATAGTGATAAAGTCAAAGAAAGATGAAGATCATGTTCGGGATCTTACTCAAGCATTCGACATCCTGGACAAATTCAACATGAAGCTGAACCCAGCAAAGTGCAATTTTGGCATGAAGTCCGATAAATTCTTGGGCTACATGGTGACGCAAAGAGGAATAGAGGCAAGCCCGGAGCAAATAAGAGCCATCATCAATCTAACGTCACCCAAATCCATCAAAGACGTTCAAAGATTGACGGGGAAGGTGGCAGCATTGAACCGATTCATCTCAAAATCTTCAGACAGATGCAAGCCGTTTTATGACATCTTGAAGAAAAATTCCAGGTTCGAGTGGACTGAAAAGCATGAACAAGCCTTTCAAGATTTAAAGCTCTACCTGTCAATGCCTCCCCTACTCTCAAAGCCTCAAGAAGGTGAGCCATTATATGTTTACTTAGCTGTCTCCGAAACCGCAGTTAGTGCCGTCCTGGTCCGTGAACAAGATGGCATCCAACAGCCGATATATTATGTAAGTAAAACACTGCTCGATGCTGAAACCAGGTATTCACACCTTGAAAAATTAATATTAGCTTTAATTTCTGCTTCCATTAAGTTAAGGCATTATTTTGAAACTCATATCATTGTCTTTCGTACTAACTATCCAATAAAAAGTGTAATGAGAAAACCAGAAATATCAGGAAGGATGGCCAAATGGTCCGTTCAGCTAAGCACTTATGACATCAAGTATGAGCCTAGAACAGCAATAAAATCACAAGCACTTGCAGACTTTGTGGCAGACTTTAGTCCAAGCATGCAACCGGAAGTAGAACTTTAAGTCCAACAACTCCAAGATGGGGACATCCTACGGAAATGGACTCTGTTCACAGATGGTGCCTCTAATATGAGGGGCACAGGGCTAGGTGTTGTCCTAAAGTCGCCACAAGAGGACATCATACCCCAGGCCATTAGTTGTGATTTTAAAGCCACCAATAATGAAGCAGAATACGAAGCCTTAATCGTGGGCCTAACCGTGGCTCTAGACATGAACATTTTAAGCAATACCGGTATATAGTGATTCATTATTACTTGTCAATCATTTTAATGGTTCCTATGCAGCAAAAAATGCCAAGATGACAGCTTACTTGGGTATTGTGAAAATTCTGGCAAGCAAATTTCAAATCTTCTCTTTTAAACAAATACTCCGAGAGGAGAACTCTCAAGAAGATGCATTGGCCAATCTTGGATCAGCTTTCAAAAGCTTATCTCAGACCAATATACCAATCATACATGATGACATCCCTGCAGTGGAAAGGTTAGAACTTTTCTGCACAGATGATGACATCTCAGATAATCAGATAGAGACATCTTGGACGACGCCAATAATTAAATATCTTCAAGATGGAACCATCCCTAATGAGGAAAAGAATGCAAGAGCATTCAGGGTAAGGATTTCAAGATTCGTATTAATAGATAATGTGTTGTTTAAGAAATCTTTTGCAGGTCCATATTTGAGATGTCATGAAGCTGACAAAGCCAATGAAGTTCTAAGAGAATTGCATGAAGGATCATATGGTAACCATTCTAGGGGCAGAAGAATATATACGAAGGCTCTAAGAATGGGTTACTACTGGCCAACAATGCGTCAAGATGCTGCCATCTTTGCCAAGAAATGTGATTCCTGCCAGAGGCATAGCGACATCTTGCACCAGCCTGCAGAATTGCTTCATCCAATCCTCTCCCCTTGGCCATTCATGAGGTGGGGAATGGATATAGTGGGAAAATTGCCTAAAGCTCCTAGAGGGAAAGTTTTCTTGCTTGCAATGATCGATTATTTCTCTAAGTGGGTTGAAGCTGAATCCTACGTGCAAATTCGTGATAAAGAAGTCATATCCTTCATAAAGAAAAATATATTTAACAGATTTGGCATCCCCTCTGAAATAATATGTGACAACGGCTCCCAGTTCATCAGCAAGAAGACCAAGGATTTTCTTACTAGGTGGGGAGTTAAGATGGTGACATCCTCACCTGTGCATCTTCAAGCTAATGGCCAGGCAGAATCTAGTAACAAAATAATCATCAATAACCTAAAGAAGAGGCTAGATCAAAAGAAAGGAAGACGGGCGGAAGAGCTTCCATTTGTCCTTTGGGCAGATAGAACCACACCAAAGAACGCGACAGGCCAGACCCCTTACTCCTTAGTATTTGGAGCGTAAGCGGTCATCCGCGAAGTCGTCGTCCCTACTGCCAGATTCAAGATGTTGTCACCTGAGCAGAATGATGCCAACCTGAGTCATGATCTAGATACCATTGACGAGCTAAGGGATTTAGCCAAGATCAGAATAGCAGCATATCAACAAAAGATTGCTAGATCCTAGCACAAAAATGTTAGATTACGGAAGTTCAAAATTGTTTATCTAGTCCTACGAAAGGCGTTTCAGAATACAAGAGAGCCCAATGCTGGAAAGATGGCTCTCAAATGGGAAGGACCATACTTAGTTGATGCCGAAGCAGGTAAAGGCTCCTATTGGCTGTCAACTCTAGAAGGAGCAAGGATTCCCCGAAACTGGAATGCCATTCACCTCAAGTCCCACTTTATGTAAGTTTCCATAATTACTTTACAATGCAAATAAAACTAAGGTACGATCTTTTCCGTTCTATTTTCAATAAAAGTACTTGTTTCCGTTTTGTTTATTCTTTGAATGATTACTGACTTAAGCATCGGAGGGGCGTTAGTATCCTTCCAAGAGGTTAACATGTTTCTATTTTGTAAGGAAATAAGAAGCATTTGAATAAAACTCATTGGTAAACTAAGATGTTAGTATCCTTCCAAGAGGTTAACATCTTAAATCAGTTACGACCTTTTTCTTACTTTCTGTTTAAAAAGTATTTTTATGAAGTTCTAGCACTTTTTTACTTTCTTTTATCAAATAAAATATGACATCAGAAAAGATGTCGAAATCTCTCATTAACTTGTTATTTTGCAAGAAATCTTCAATTCATTCCAATCCTCGTGAAAACAACCGTTTTGAGACTGGCCATCTCACCTCCGTTTAAGGTACTTAATCCCTTCAAAGGTTTAAAGAAATAACTTTCTTTCATCTCATTAAGGTTTAAACACCTCACCTGGAGCGCACGATGTCAACCTTGGTTGAGGTGTGTGGTGGGCCTGTATGTTTAATATGTACGAATTACCCATTTCCACTCGATCAATGAGTGTTGACCCTAAGTATTTATCAATATGGTTGTGGCATATTCCTGCCACCTAAGAACAAACGATTATTGACATTTACATGTCAATCTAAGTAATTGCAAAGGATTTCTACATCCACTCGCAAGTTGTCACTATCTACGAAGAGGTCAGCATACCAACCTCCTAATTTCATTTTTCACAAAGATGCTTGAGAAAAAGTTTTTCACCAAAACCCAAGCAAAAGTTTTACCCTACGAAAAGCATAAAGGTGTTGGACCAACCCAACACTTGAAAAGCAAATTGCCTTGGCCCTTATGGGCCGATTACAAACCAAAATATTTAAAAAATGTCTTTGGGACGCAGCCCATTTCCAATCCAAAGTTTTTTAACCAAAAGTTAAAAAAAACAAAAACCAAAAGAACCGTTTTCTTTTTTCCTTCATGGGGTGGCTACTGCCGCTGATGTTGTCGCTGCTCCTTCCTCAAGGATATCATCATCCTTAGCAGCTGAAGATCCTTCTCCTGCATCCTCTCCCTTAGCATCCAAGGCCTTCAAGAGTGAACGTTGTTGCTCAACATTCCACTCTGTGTGCTTCCCAGCATGAAATTCCTCCATCATTTGAACTTTGATTTCTATCATGCTTCGGGCAGCGGAGGCCATCATGTTCTTCTTCACATCTTCAATCTCCTGCAGCTGGGTGTCTTGGATGAAATACATGCCTTTCATCAAGCTTTCCACCTCATTCTGTAGATCTTCAATCTTCTTAGCCGAAGCCTCCTTCTGTTTCTTGTTCTGTATAGCCTCCAGCACCAACTTCCTGTTCCTTTCCTCAAGATTACTCATTCTTATCTTAGCTGCATCAACACCCTGCAAAAGCCAAATTTGATCAAAATATGAGATGCGTTATTCAAATAAAAACTCCTTCAAAAACTCTGTTTTTTCATAAACTTACCACTGCAGCTCTAGCAAGCGCCTCTTCAACATCCACTAAACATGTTTCATCAACGTTTATCACGTCCTTAGAACTACCCTTCCTCTTCTTCACCCTTGCTCCTACAGATGGTGCCTCCATCTCTTTCTTAGGCACCGATAACTGTTGGCTTGCCTGGTTTGCCCAACAAAATCCTGAAGGTCCTTTAGAGAAAAGGCAGCTGTAGACTTTGAAACTGTCAAAAACAGAAGGCGTGCTATCAGAGGAAAGTGAAATCCAGATACCAAAAAGGCAAACTTTGTAGACAAAATAGGATCTTACCAGTGGACATCTCAGTCGATGGTGGTATCTCCTTGTCTTCAGAAATAGCTATGGCTTCAAATGGCTGGAAGGATCGCTCCCCCTCTGAGAACTCCAACAATCTCCTCACCTTCCCAATTGTCTCGGCAGATGGAGGGAAAATCTTAGCCCAATCAATAGCTACAAAAACAAACCAAGAAAATTACAACAAGTAAGTGCAGAAAATAAAGAAAAATTGAAGTTTGAAAGAGGGATACCTTCCATGTTCCATCCGGTTTCCAAGAAATCTCCTTCCTCCAAGGAATCCTTCTCAACAAAAAAGTATTTTGATTTCCAACCTCTATCATTCACAGTTACTTTCAAAAACAGAGGTTTCATGCCTGACCTAGTTTTAAGAAGGTATCTCGTGGAGCCAAAAGTTTGGAGCTCGTATACAAAGGCTAACTCCCTCAAACCTATATCTAGCCCAAATTCACGGTTCACTCGCAGAACACAAGAGAATATCCTCCAAACCATGGGCATCAGTTGGACGAAAGCCAAGTTAGTTTTTCTAAAAAACTCAGTTATTAATGCAGGGAAAGGATACGAGAAACCTAGAGTGAAGGGATATTCATAGAAACAGACCCTTTGCGGAGATACGAAATCAGCCCTAAGAAATACATCAAAAGACCTAAAGATGGTGGAATCCGGGAAGCATTGGCGATCCTTGACAGATTCAATAAGCTCGTTGTTGAAAACACAGATCTCTTCGTCTGGTTTTACCAACAAACCTTCGCAAGAAAAACCCCCATCCTCGTTTAAACTCAGAGGGTTTCTTGCAGCTTTGCCCTTTCTTGGCTTAACCATTTTTCAAAAAAAGCAAAAAGGGGGAAAAAGAGAGGGAAAGATTTTACCTTGAAGAAGAAATCACCGCTGTGAAGAAGATGGATGAAAACGATTGGAAAAGTGGAGAAGAAAGTGAAAGAAACTCGGTTAAAAACCCTAGATCCTTGGTAGTTAAGCTAATTAAGTGGGATAAAACCTCTCAACTGCCACGTCTCCCTCCGAATTAATTAACTGCCCAAGCTTCTAGAAGAAAGTAGAAAAACCATCCTTTTAAATTCATTTAAAGACAGTTTTTGGAGACAATTGTTGTGGGTAAATTCAGGATTGCTACATCTTGAATAATTGCCAGCATGTCATCATCTTCAAAACCGTAGACAAGGTAAAATTTACTTAGATAAATAATTCATTATTTATTTATTTCTGTTATATTTAATTACAGGTATAAAAGAACGTGGGAAATACATATTCCATGGACTCATTTCAACGGTTGAAGAGACCAAGTCAAGATAGAGATAACAAGGCCGAGATTCTAGGAGAGTTTGTTAGGGTTTATGTTATCTTCAGTTATTTCCTCTATTTAAAGGCTCATTGCTGGAACACTAGGCACGAACTATTCACACACAGTTCACAAACACATTGTAATCCACCATAGCTTCATCTTTTGTAACTCAGAAAGATTAATACTATCGTTTGGGAAGGTAGGTGCTCATAATCACCTCTCGAGGTTTTGTGCCGGCGAGATAGTTATCTCAAGGGTTTTCCTCGTTACATGATCGAGCCATCTTAGTTTCATTGTTACACCGATTATATTCCATTGCACCTTCCTCAACTTTATTTCGAATTTCTTCATTGTTGATTGTTTTTTTACCAAAACAATAGTCATTCACAATAACTAGGGATGCAAGTTATTATAATAAATATGCAAACATATAATAAGCCAAATTATATAACATTCTCTATAATAAATGATAAAGATGATTACATAGAGGTTTAAGTTATAAGTCAAACATAACTAAACGCCTATGGCATTACACCAACAGATTGAGCTTCATGTCTTTTGCCCGCAAATTGGCAAACATTTCCTTTAGTCGACCACGTGATGTCCGGCCTTTGTTTTGATGACCATATTGTCGACGCAGGCCTCCATGTTTTGGCCAATTTGGGATGCAAAGACCTTGTTGACCATCCTCTGGTAGGTCGCACCTGCATTCTTCAGGCTGAATGGCATCATGTTGTAGCAATATATACCCCCAGCAGCTTGGAAGGCAGTCTTCACTACGTCTTCCTTATGCATCTTGATCTGATGGTAGCCCAAATAAGTGTCGAGGAAGATTAGAGTAGTATATCCAGCTATAGAATCCACCAGCTTGTCGATCTGTGGCAGTGGGTAGCTATCCTTTGGGCAGGCCAGATTGAGGTTGGTGAAGTCGACACGCCATTTGCCATTTGCTTTCTTCACCATCACCACGTTTGCTAGCCAGGTGGTGTGGGAGGCCTCCTTGATGATACATGCACTCAAAAGTTTGTTTACCTCCATCTTTATTGCCTCTTCTTTGTCACGAGCAAAACTTCTCAGCCTCTGCTCCTTAGGTTTGACAGTCGGATTAACTTCCAGCCTGTGAACAATGACTTCCTCCTTGATCCCCCTCATGTCTTCTACACGCCAAGCAAAGACATTTGTGCTTTCTTTCAGCAACTCGACTATTTTTGCTCTTTCCTCGGCTGACAACTGTCTTCCAATTTTAATTTTTTGATCAGGGTAGGAGAGATTAGTTACCACCTCTTCTAGCTTGTCCACAGGTTCTAGCTTCGGACCATATCTGAACTGCAGGGTCTCAATGATGATTTCACGAACTCTTTATCTTTCCTCGGCCCCCCAAGTGTGGAGCCTCTTCAACTATCATATCATCCAGTTCAGCTGCAATCTCACCAGTGGTAGCCCCCGAGTTTTGGTCGATCTGAAGGTATAGCTCGCCTATGATGACTTGGTTGATCATAACTGCATCTGTTTCGACCATAGTGTTTAAGGAGGGACGTGTCGGCTCAGTCAGGAACTTGATGAAATAAGCAAAAATGAGGAGAGTCATTATTTAATGGAGATGATGAAAGACAATTGATGAGGAAGATGGCTGTAGAAGTTGATTCAACCCAAAAATTAGGAGGAATATGAGAATTAGACATGAGAGTCCTCACAGTTTCTAATACATGGCAATTTTTTCTTTCGGCCACACCATTTTGCTCAGGGGTTTCAACATAAGACCTTTGTGATTGAATTCCCTCGCTTTTCAAAAAGTTTTGGAACTCTTTCAACATATATTCCCCACCTAAATCAGAATGAAGAATTCTTATCTTACGTTTAGTTGGTTGGTAATTTTGCACTTGAGCATCATATTGTGTTCTACACATTGACATGAAACTTTTAAAGTGGGAGAACACCTATGATTTATTACGTATAAAATAAATTCACGTGTAACAAGTACAATCATCAATAAATAGCAAGAAATATCTATATCCTAGCCGAGAAGGGATAGGAGCAGGACCCCAAACATCACTGTGAATTAAGTCAAAAGGATTGGTTTTTGTGTTAGAGTGTGAAAGAAATGGTAAACGAACACTTTTACTTAAGGGGCAATGAATACATGATTTATCAATACTATTCAAAACAGGTGGTTTAGCTTTCAATAAGCCCGATGTGAACAAAGTACTTAGCTTTTGAGAATTAGGATGACCTAACCTACGATGCCAAATATTCTAAAGCTTACTAGATGTAGAAAAATAGATTTGGAAGGAGCAAAAAATGAGGAACCACAAAAAGACTTCTCGAACTCCAAAGTAAACAAGCGACCGATCCTATGACCTTCACTTTCACCACCCAGTGCGTCGGTCCTGAATAAGACAACCATCACGAGAAAACAAAACAGTGTGATCATCATCAACAAGCTGACCAACATAAATCAAATTAGTTGCAAGCTTAGGAACTAAGAAAACATTTGATAAATGAAATGATTTGGTGGGAGAAATTGACAACGATAAATTATTAGAACCAACAATTTCCATTTTGTCACCATTCGCAGTAATGATTTGTTTATTACCAAGATATTTGTTAAGAGAAGAACTTGATTGTACCCCCGTCATATGATTGGAAGCACCATAATCTATTATCCAAAGAGGGTTAATTGTAGGTGAAAAATGACAGTTCTTACCAGTCAAACCAATAGTAGAGAATGCGGAAGATATGGCAGAGGAAACAGAGCTTTGTACTAATTATCGAATTTCATCTGTGATTTGTGGTGTCTGACCTCCTGTAGCCTTTATGCTTGATGATGATTCACCACTTGATTTTGAGTCAGGAACAGAGCCTGGTACAAGACTGGCAGCTTGATAAACTCTATGATTGCCCTTTCTTGGATTTGAATTTTTATTGCCCTTTTGTGTAAGTACATTCTTTAATTAGATGATCCAACTGCTTACAATAGACACAAAAGTTTTTCTTCTTGCAGTGAGAAGCAACATGCCCATATTCTTGACATTCAAAACATTGAATCTTTGAAAAGTCCCTATGCCCTTGTCCTTGTTTCCCCCAATTTTGTTTTGCAATAAAAACAGTCTCGGCGGCCTTCTTCCCTGCAAGAGTGGTCTGAGTTGTGATCCTAGTTTCCTCTCGAAGGAGTTCCCCTAGGACTGAATCCGTAGTAGGCACCGCATAACGATTCAGTATGCTGGCACGAACCACTTCATACTCCGGACGAAGCTTCATTAAAAATTGCATAACCTTCCTTTCTTCGTTAATAGCTTTCAAGGTTCCAAGACAACACGATTGGGTAACATTTTCTGTGTTCACCATCTCATACTCTATCCACAAATTCATAAAGCCTGTATAGTATTCTTTAATGTTCCTCTCTCCTTGTCGATACTCAAAGATATCATTCTCAATCTGAAATTTCCTAGCCAAGTTTGATTTCTGATAAACCTTCTCATGAAATTCCCACATTTCTTTGCAGTACCCAATCCCCTCATTGAAGCACCAATGCTTGTTTCCACATAACCAATAATCCAAGAAACAACTTTAGCAATATTCGATTTCCATTTCTCCAACTCCTTGGTCGCTGTTTCAGATGGTTTGGCTCCAGTTCCATCTATAAATCCCCGTAAACTTTTTTCTTGAACAAAGAATTGAAAATGAAATCGCCATAAGGGATACATTTTCCCATCAAACCTGACCGAGAGAATGTTACTCTTTTCTGAATCCATCATGAATGCAGTCAAGAATCCAGAGAAAATAAACCCCAAGCTGAATAAAACTCTAGTTTAGGTGACCTCAAAATTTTTTATTTTTTTTTTCAATAAAAGAGAGAATAGAACCCTAACTGCGTCTGACCTCCACAAAATTCTAGAAAATAGATTACAGAATTGATGATTTAAAGATGAAGACTTGATTCACTAACCTTTCAAGAGATACTACTGCTTTGCTAATCAAGATGGATGGTATTTGTTGCTTCAGATGACTAGAGCTTGCTGATGTGACAAAAAAAAGAAAAGAAAAACAACTTCTTGATGATGCATCAAGAGCAAGGTAGTTCTGATACCATGTAAATCTGCATATAGTAGATAGAGAAGACAGAAGGCATGAGAGGAAGATAACAGGGCATCGTTACAGCCCTCTGGAAGCCTCTGCGATATATATATGAGAGTAGTTATGTACAGTTACAAATAGAGCCTTGAGTCTTTAGATATTTACAAATAACACCCTATATATTTACTTATAACATGAAAACAAAAATAGACCACTAAACCTCACATAACATCTGTCTTACATTTGGACGAATCAATCGAGTTTGTTGATTGTTTATACGAGCATAGAGAAGTTATGACTTACATGAGATATTAAATGTATGATGGTGAGCCATTACTTGTATCAATCTACACAAATTCTTTACTTGATATATAGGAGGAAAAAGCTTTTGGATTGGATCTCAAAATTTATTTACGCATTGATTGATGAGACTGACAGATTAATAGGTACACAGTTTGGGCTGATATGGTCGATACGCCAACAAAATCTACTGACTTCACCAACAGTTCATTTGTTTGTGTAACAGTGGATTTTACTGACATTATGTAACAGGGAGAATTATCGGTGGATCCTCCATCCTAAGTCAAACGACCTATTAAGACATGAATTTTGAAATTTAACCAACTAATCCGGCTTCATAATCAAAATTCCACCTAGTCCTTCCTACCCAAAAATATAATACTAACCCCCTCTCTCTCTCTCTCTTCTCTCACTTTCTCTCTCTACCAACCCTTCCCCTTCCCCTTCCCTTCCGGTGACCCTTCCTTCCCCTCCGGTGACTATCTCCCCCTCCGGCGACCACCTTCTCTACTCCGAACAGACAACTAGAGCACCTCGCCGGTCAAGTTTGTGGTCGCATCCCGCCAGTTTGCCCGAGATGGCAGCTTGTCACCCATTCTAGCTCTCTTTCTCTCTCTCTCTCTCACACATACATAGACAACGAAATAGTTTCTCCGGCCACTCTCTAAATCGGCGAAAATATATCATCCATGGCCGAAACTCCCCGAAAACTCAAGCAATCCCCATTAGAAAGCCTCAAATCCCCATTTCCTTCAACCCCATAAATGTTAACCCCTTCTCTCTGCCGCTCCTCCTGCTTCATCTCATCGCCGGATCCACCATGGTTCCCCTCCCCAAGAGCTTCCCTAGATTTCAACAACAAAAACAACCTCAAGAAATCAACCAAACAAACACCCAGAAAAGCAAAAAATTAAATGCCCCAAAAGTTAATAACTCAAACCCTTGATTCCACCAGGAATGACGAGAAATCAAAGCGAAAAGTGGGTACCTTGGAGGAGATTGATGTGTTTTGATGAATTTGTGTTGGTATGGTGTTTATCATTACTGGAATAATTATGGGTGGCTAGTTGAGGGACTTTTGGCTGTTTAATTTGTTAAGACTTGGCTTGGTAAGTTAAGAGACTTGACAAGCCCTCTTTGGGGTTGATTCCCAAATCATTGTTGTTTGATTTAGCTTTCTCTTTGTATAATAAGTAGTTTTATGAAAAATTTAATACATTTTTGCCGGATAGTGTATGAAAGTTGTGTTGTGTGTGTATTTAGAAGTGATGAACATTAATTAACCTTGAGTCCTTGCAAAAACACCTTAATTACATGTATAGCTGGAATCAATCAAGGGCTAGTGATTTCAACCATTTGAACACCTAAATGGACTTTTCTGATTTTGCAGAAGTCTATATTATTTATTGTTAGTAAGTTCTGGGTATAACTAGACTCTAATTCACTAATGATTACACATATCTCCTATTTTCAATTCTGAATCATCATTCGAGGTTTTCATAAAAAAGCAAAAATAGAGTCATAAAAGACTAAAAACAACTGTGAACTTAAGTAAAACAACTGTGAACTTAACAAATATGTCAAATAATATCATAAATTGCAAAATTTGAGGCCATAAATGAGTAAAACAACTGTGAACTTAACAAAAAACAACTGTGAACTTAAGTAAAAACAACTGTGAACATAACAAATATGTCAAATAATCTCATAAAATTGCAAAAATAGAGGCCATAAAGGACTAAAACAAATCTGAACTTAACAAAAAACAATAGTGAACTTAAGTAAAAACAACTGTGAACATAACAAATATGCCAAAAAACTCATAAAATTGCAAAAATAAAGGCCATAAAGGACTAAAATAAATGTGAAATTAACAAAAAACAACAGTGAACTAAAGTAAAAACAACTGTGAACATAACAAATGTCAAATAATCTTATAAAATTGCAAAAATAAATGCCATAAAGGACTAAAATAACTGTGAACCTAACAAAAAACAACTGTGAACATAACAAATAGGTCAAATAATCTCATAAAATTGCAAAAATAGAGGCAATAAAGGACTAAAATAACTGTGAACTTAACAAAAAACAACATTGATCTTAACAAATAGGTGAAATAATCTCATAAAATTGCAAAATAAAGGTTATAAAAGACTAAAAAAAAACTGTGAACTTAACTAAAAAAAATATATGTAAATTAAGTAAATAATAGTCATTTTCATGTAGAAATTATGAATTTAGCTAAAACAACTGTGAACTTCTCTTAATTGTTATTGGAACAAATGTAAAAAATAACTGTGAACTTATCAAAAACAATTGTGAACTTGTAACAAATGTGGACTTCTCAAATTTGCTTCAAATTATATGTTGATGCTACTAGTTTGATTCGTATTGACGATACGAAAACAACGGTGGTTTCAATTTTTTTTTTTTTTTGAGTTCTAGATCTTAAGATATTTCATTTTAAAGTTTTGGGAGGAAAAAAAAATGAAAAAGCAGGGGGGAAAAGGGACAACGACAGCTGTCCCTTTTATGTCGCATGGGGTGTCTTTATCAAAAATGGGGTGTCATTATTAAGCGTGGACCGGGTGGAATTTCTTCAAAATGTGTGTCCTTGGTGATTATTTTCATTAGGATGAGAGACTATTTGATAATTGCCCCTATGTAACACGTCCGCGTTTGAAGATACATAGCTGACGTCCATTTTTTTATATAAATTATGATGATTTCTTTGAGTGTGGGAATTCAGTGTGTGTTTTTTGTTTGAAGGAGATGTGGGATGTTTGTTATATAGGTAACGGCTAGCTAACTCAGAGTGAAAAAAATGTAGAAACATTAATGGAAGGATCAAGGAAAAGCTTGTAGTAATTGTGACTTTTTTGGGTCTTCAAAATTAATTGGAAACCCATTTTAAATATATTTATCCATTCAAAGTTTAGAATTGAGAGGAGAAAAGGACAGCAGCATGGGAGGACCGGAGGAGTTAAGATTAGTCTCTTAATTAGGCAAATATATGGCTCATATTCAAGAGTTAGTCTGTTGAAAAACACGTTTCTCCATATCTGTATGGAGAAACGGGTTTTTTAATATATTCAAAAACCGGCAACCATTTCAATTAAACCGGTTCTATTATCCAAAAACCTACAAAAACCTAGATAAATTCAATATTTGCGTATATACACACAAAGACGCACTACAACGATCACAGCAAAATGGAGACGAGCAGGACAGTTCAATCAAAATGAATATCAAGAAACAATACGTAAATCGATATTGATTAAATCAGTAATATGAACCAAATCAACAACTACTTTTTAATTTTAATCAACGTTTATTGTAATAAGGTCGATTGTTATTGTACATTTCCAGAGATTGATCTACGTAATTTTGGATCTATCCATCAATAGCATAAATGGAAGCTCAATTACATGACAGTATATTCGAAATATCACAAATCGATATTCTCCAGGCTACACAAATCGATATTCTCCAGCCTACGAGGTTTAATCTCTATATCCATACCCAGATATTTATATAAATTATATCCAGATATTTATATAAATGATATCCATAAGTACCAAAAATGTATATCCAGAAATGTGTAAGGTACATATCCAGAAATTTATATTAATGATATCCAGAAGTACCAAAAATGTATATCCAGAAATGTGTTAGGTACATATCCATAAATTGCTTATTGGCTTTGCCATTGACCTTGTCCTTGACCTTGATTTTGTACTTAGCCTTGGCCTTGACCATGGCCAAGTCCAAAGGCCAAGGCCAATTATATATCCAGAAGTATGTGAATTTATATCCAGAAATGTGGTTGGTGCATATCCAGAAATAAATGTGTACAGTTGGTAAGTACATTGATATCCAGGAGTCCAAGGCCAAGGCCATGGTCAAACCCAAGGCCATGGCCAAGCCTTGGACTTGGCCTTGGCCTTGGCCATTGCCATGGACAAGTTGGCCTTGGCCTTGAACTTGTCATGGATTTGGCCTTGGCCTTGGCCAAGGCCAATTATATCCAGAAGTATGTGATTGTATATCCAGAAATGTGGTAGGTGCATATCCAGAAATTGATGATAGTTTCTTGATATACATTTGATAATTTCTTGATATACATTTGATAGTTTCTGGATATAGAATTGATAATTTCTGGATATTCATTTGATATCCAGAAATGTGTCTAGTTGGTAAGTGCATTGATATCCAGAAACTATAAAATGAGTATCCAGAAACCTTCAAATGTATATCCAGAAACTATCAAATGAATATCCAGAAACAATTAATTGTATATCCAGAAAGTACCAATTTGAATATCCAGAAACACACAATTAACCATGTCCAGAAACATTAAAATGTATATCCAGAAAGTACCAATTTGACTATCCAGAAACTTTAAACTGGCAATGTACTAGGTCAAAGGATATGGTCATGTCCTTGGCCAAGGCCAATGCTATATCCAGAAACTACAAAAATGTATATCCAGAAACTATCTATTGAATATCCAGAAACAATAAAATGTATATCCAGTAGGTACCAATTTGAATATCCAGATACACACAATTGACCATGTCCAGAAACAATAAAATGTATATCCAGAAAGTACCAAGTTGAATAACCAGAAACTTTTAAACTGGCAATGTACTATGCCAAGGGATATGGCCATGTCCTTGGGCAAGGCCAATGATATATCCAGAAACTACAAAAATGAATATCCAGAAACTTTCAAAATGAATATCCAGAAACTAACTAACTACTGCCTTTTCTTGCAGAATCATATTCTCCTATTGATTTAGAATCTCAAATTCAACAACCTACAGATCCTGAAACTGGGCTTCAAATAGGTTTTCTCTCTTAACTTTATTGACATATTGCTTTAGAATTACTGATTTCATATAACATTATTCTTTTTAATATATTTTGTGTGTGCAAGAATCAGAATCGAGGACCCTAATATTGATATAAGCAAAAATTTGCTGGGAACAAAAGCAAAGACATGGGAGGAATTGTACAAACTGTATAAACTTCATGCAAATGCACTAGGATTTAGTATTAAGTTGTCAACAAATCATGTTTCAAAAAAGACTTCAAGGATATTAGACAAGCTATTCCGTTGCTCATGTGAAGGAGTTACCGTATCAACCCAAGAGGATAAAATCGTTGTTCCATCACCAGCTAATGTTAATGAAGTTCAAATTCCTTCACCAAATGAACAACTCGATGTTACCAAAAAACAACAAAAGAGAAGGAGAAATTACATAAAGAGGACTCAATGTAAGGCTCTTTTGAGGGCAAAATTGCTAAAAGAGGAAGATATGTATGTTGTTGACCGCCATGTTACAGAGCACAATCATCCAATGACAAGGACAGATTGGAACCATTTGAAGCGTAGTGAAAGGTGTATCTCGTAAGATCGGGGTGAAATAATTGAAATAATGGAAGAAGTTTGGTATAAAACCAACCGATGGATATAGTCTTTTGGTAAAAGCAATGGTGGAGAGGAACATGTTGGTCACACAAAGAAAGATCATGTCAATTTTGTTCAGAAACTTAGAATGGAAAAAATTGAAAATGGTGATGCTCAGAATGTTGTTGATAGGCTTTTTGAAATTTCACTGGAAGATCGAGGGTTCTATTTTAAAATCAAATTTGATGATGAAGGAAGACTTGGGGCTATATTTTGGAGAGATAGTATGATGAAGGAAGATTATAAGCTCTATGGAGATCTGGTTATATTTGACACAACTTATACTACAAACAAATACAATCTTATCTGTGCCCCAATAGTTGGCATTAATAATCATTGGAACACTGTCATGTTTGGTTGTGCTTTCATAGCAAATGAAAAAAAAGGAAAAATTTGTCTGGTTGCTTAAGCAGTTTAGAAAATCAATGGGAGGAAAAGAACCAAAAACAATATTTACAGACCAAGACCAAGCAATGTCAAATGCAATTGAAGAGGTATGATTATAAAATTCCATAACCAGTTCTTTTATAATATTTCTTATCTAGTATTTTATTTGTGCTATATAGTTCTAAAAATAATTCAGATGTGCCTTAACTTTGCCCATATGTCATTGGTGTTTATATCCAGAAACTACCAGATTGAATATCCAGTAGCTAGTCATTCTAAAGTATCTGGTTATTCAATATAAAGTTTCTTGGATATTTAATTTGATAGTTTCTGGATATTCTTTTGGTAGTTTCTGGATATTCAATTGTTAGTTTCTGGACATGGCCTTGGCCAATGTAAATTTATTGTATGTTAATATCCAGAAGAATATAATGTTAATATCCAGAAACTTTATTATAATACAGGTATTTGAAGGGCGTACGAGGCATAGGCTATGTTTATGGCACATCCAACAAAATGTTGTATCCCACTTTGGACAATTGAAGACAAATGAAGATTTTAAAAAAGAATTTGATCATTGTTTAATGGGATGTACCAGTGAGGATGAATTTGAAAGTTGTTGGGAGTCAATGCTGGTGAAATACAATCTCGTTGAAAATTCCTGGTTCAAGCGTCTATATGGACTACGGGAGAAATGGTGCACAGCTTTAAGCATAAATTTCTTCTCCGCTGGAATATTGTCATCCCAAAGAAGCGAGAGCACAAATCATGCCCTTTGTTTCAAAGCAAACAAACACATCCCTCACTCAGCTTCTTTGACATATTCAATGAAACAGCTTAAACGTTGGAGGAATACCGAACAAGAGAAGGAATTTCAAGCATCAATCTCACCTCAACTGCATGTATGGTGGTATCATAAAACAAGCAAATGAGGTATACACACCACAAATATTCAAGTTCTTTGAGATTGAGGTAAAACGAGCTTTTCCCCGCCGTATACAAATTTGGAGATGAAAGTGATGAAGATTGCGTATTCATACATGTTGCTCATGAGAAGTACCCAGATAAATATGAGAGTGTACTCTTTGTTAGGAATGATGAAAGTGTAATGCTTGTATGCAAACCGCAATCGCTTACTACGCCGGTTGGTTGTGCTTTCATTGCATAAAGGCGCTCGAATTTGTCAAATGTCACAAGAATACCGATATCTACATTGAAAAAGGTGGACAAAGATGGCAAAAAAAGATGTATGGGACAAAGTCTATCAAGGAAAAGATAATACATCAACAGAGAAAATGAATTCATTCCTCGGAAACAAAAGATGGCAATGAAATACCACAATCTGATGATGGCTTGTCATGAAAACAGAGCCGCAAAAAAGATACCGGAAGATGGGTTCAATAGAGACTCACTTCTTATACAACAATTGTTGTCGAAAATCAACAGAATGTAGATCTACGACAAGTGTTAATGATAGTGTTGGTTCGTAAAGTATAACAAGTGCTCCAAATTGTGATGGATCCAATTCGTGCAAATACAAAGGGCGTAAAACGAAAGCTAAAGACAAAGTTTGATAGAAGAAAGCCAATCACCGATGAGTTTGGTTCAAAAACACCAAAATGAACATTTGATTTAATAGTTTTTAGATTGAAGTACAATTTATTAAGTTGACTAGTTAAATATTTTATACACGTATATTTGATGTTTTTATGTTCGTAAATGACTAGTTAAATGTTTTTATCAATTATATCCGAAGTATGTGAATGTATATACGTAAATGTGGGAGGTGTATATCCGTAAATTGATGATAGTTTCTTGATATACATTTCTAAGTTTCGGATATAGAATTGATAATTTCTCGGATATATAATTGATAGTTTCTGGATATAGAATTGATAGCTTCGGATATACTTACTATTGAATTCAAAAAGTAATAAATGTGTACAGTTGGTAAGTGCAATGATATCCAGAAGTCCAAGGCCAAGGCCATGGTCATGGCCAATGCCATGGCCAAGCCTTGGACTTGGCCTTGGCCTTGGCCTTGGCCTTGGCCTTGATCTTGAACTTGTCATGGATTTGGCTTTGGCTAATTATATCCAGAAGTATGTGAATGTATATCCGTAAATGTGGTAGGTGCATATCCGTAAATTGATAATTGATTCTGGATATAGAATTGTAAGTTTCTGGATATTCAAATTGATAGTTTCTGGATATAGAATTGATAGTTTCTGGATATACTTACTATTGAATTCAAAGAGTAATAAATGTGTACAGTTGGTAAGTGCATTGATATCCAGAATTCCAAGGCCATGGTCAAGGCCAAGGCCATGGCAAAGCCTTGGCCTTGTCATGGATTTGGCCTTGGCCAAGTCCAAGGCCAAGGCCAAGGCCAATTATATCCATAAGTATTTGAATGTATATCCAGAAATGTGGTAGGTGCATATCCAGAAGTCCAAGGCCAAGGCCATGCTCTCCATAATATTATACAGTAGATATTATACAGTAGATATTATTCATTAAAAAAAAAAAACTACAAACAAACAAACCACACAACACATAACAAATTATTTGTTCTTGCTCTCCATAAACTTATAGAGTGCAGAGTGCTTGAACATATCATGCTCTCCATAAGCTTTAGTTGCCCCACGATCCTTGGCATGTAAATGTAAGAGAATCCCAAATCCATGTTGATTTCTTGCCGTTCTTATTGTCACGTAATGGGCAAGTGAAGTTTATCCGAACCTGCTCCACAAACTATAATATCCCTCCTTAATATCTTCTAAGAAACCCGAAATTCTTTTAGCAAACTCTTTCTTCTTCATAATCTTCAACATTTTTCTCGTACTTGACCGACCTACTCGTACTCATACCGAGAAATTGATTGCTTTTTAGATGAAATTTAGAAATAAAAAAGAAGTGAAGATCTAACTTATTTATACCGAATCCGTGATCTGTTTTTGTTTGAAATTTGGCACTATTGAATCCATGATTTTTTTTTGAAATGTAGTTAACTATTGAATCCGTGACTCGATTTTGTTTGAATTTTGGCACTATTACTTATGGACAAAATGAAGCAAGATTAGTTGGGATAACTATTGAATCCGTGGATCGCTTTTGTTTTTTTATTACTCAACTTGGAACACCTAACTTGGAACACTTGTCCAAAATCAAAGTTCAAGGCCAATTAAAGTTTCGGGTATTCAATATGGTTGTTTCGGATATAAATTTTGTAGTTTCGGATATTCATATTGAATGTTTCGGATATTCATATTAAATGTTTCGGTTATACATTTTGTAGTTTCGGATATTCAAATTAAGAGTTTCGGATATAGAATTGATAGTTTCGGATATACTTTAATGGTCAAAAAGCATTCAAACTTACTATTGAATTCAAAGAGTAATAAATGTGTACAAATTGGTAAGTGCATTGAATTCATTGACCAACTTTTTTGACCGGTTTCAAGTACTCGCCTATATAAATCATTCAAAGGTAAATATATACATCAAGTTCAAGAAAAATTCTACCTTTAATAATTTTTCTAGTGATGAACAAAGGCAAGGGAAATTCGGGAGCCAACTTTGGGTGATTCAAATGATGACAAAAGTTGGAAAATATACATGGTGTGCTACCAAAAATTGCTCAATGGTCATCTTGTTGTTTTGCAAATTCTCTTCCGCAAATGGAACTCCCTCATTTCGTTGTCCATTGCAGCCATGTAATGGACACAATTGTAGGGATAAGGATTATGTGGGGATAGTCAAACATGCTCATGAGTTTGGCAACGCTCACAACATTGATGAAGCCGCTAGGATTCACCACAAGGCTTTGGAAATGTATTTGGAATATATTTTGAATGAATATGATCCAAAAACAAATTGAATGACAATGTAGATGATGATGGAGCAGGTGGTAGTGGTAGTGTTTAATGGTTACTAAATTCTGTTTTTAATATTTTTGTGTTTGATGTATTTTTGTTTAATGGTTACTAAATTCTGTTTAATGAATATGTTTTTGTTTGAAATTTGGCACTATTGAATCCATGACTGTTTTTGTTTGATATGTAGTTAACTATTGAATCCATGACTTTAGCCAACCAATGTGTCTTTTAACTTTGAAAAGACATGACTTACTATTGAATTCAAAGAGTAATAAATGTGTACAGATGGTAAGTGCATTGAATTCATTGAATTCAAAGAGTAATAAATGTATGTGCATTGAATTCATTGAGCAACTTTTTTGACTGGTTTCAAGTACTCATCCTATATAAATACCATACAACACCACTCCTACCATCACAACAAAAAAAAAACAAATTTCTCAAAATGAATAACAACAACAACAACCAAGCTCAAGCAGACGAAAGTTCTCGATTCTCGATATAGGGTTTCACTGAGGAGGTTGAATATGTAGATGATAATGTGGATGTTCCGCTTCCGCCTAGGGTTAGAAGAGAATGGACCCCGGAGCAAAAAGTTGCAAGTCACAAAGTGCGATCAATCCAAAATGGGCGTTTCCCTCTATAATGTGGAAAATCAATTGCAATGCCCATTCTCGCCCTGCATTAGCTTTCCAACAAGAACATTGACTTGGGACCAACTCTTTGCACATGCTATTCATCGTGGATCTATTTCTTCGTATGGAGAAATATCCAAGGAACAACACATGGCACTAGAGCAAGATATGACGTAAATCAATGATGCGAATTAGGGATGTTGATGTTTGTTCTTGTTATTGTTGCGTATGTTTTTTGTTGTTATTGTTGGTTTTTTTTTTTTTTTTGTAATTATATTTAAAATAATTTACTTAGTTTGTTTTATTTCAATTTTATATACGTAAACTATCAAAAAGTATATCCGTAAACCATCAAAAAGGATATCCGTAAATAAATGAAGTGAATATCCGTAAACATACAAATGAATATCCGTAAAACTATCAAAATGCATATCCGTAAACTACACAAATGAATATCCGTAAACTACACAAATGAATATCCGTAAACTATCAAAAAGGAGATGTTTTTTGTTGTTATTGTTGGTTTTTTTTTTTTTTTTGTAATTATATTTAAAATAATTTACTTAGTTTGTTTTCTTTCAATTTTATATACGTAAACTATCAAAAAGTATATCCGTAAACCATCAAAAAGGATATCCAAATAAATGAAGTGAATATCCGTAAACATAAAAATGAATATCCGTAAACTATCAAAATGCATATCCGTAAACTATACAAATGAATATCCGTAAACTACACAAATGAATATCCGTAAACTTTCAAAATGATATCCGTAAAATATCCACAAATGAATATTTAGAAACATACAAATGAATATCCGTAAACAAGCAAATGAATATCCGTAAACAAACAATTGAATAGCCGTAAACAAGCAAATGAATATCCGTAAAATATCCACAAATGAATAACTAGAAACAATTGAATATCCGTAAACAAACAATTGAATATCCAAAAACTTTCAAAATGATATCCGTAAAATATCCACAAATAATTAAAAAGGTTCTTCTATTATTTAAGAAAAAGTAATGAGTAAAACATAAATATCCGTAACCCTTTTGAAAGGATATCCGTAAGCTTTTGAAAGGATATCCGTAACCTTTTGAAATGTTATCCGTAACCTTTTGAAAATATATAGCCGTAACCCTTTGAAAGGATATCCGTAACCTTTTGAAAGGATATCCGTAAGCTTTTTAATTTATAACCGTAACCTTTTGAAATGTTATCAATACTAAAACACATTTTTAATTGATATCAAGAAACTTTAAATGGCCTTTGTCATGGATATATCCACAAATACCATAAAGCATATCAAAAATGTATATCCGTAAACTATCTATATGCATATCCGTAAACTTTCAATATGAATATCCGTAAACTATCAATTCACTAAAGTACATTAATTACATCACCAAACCAGATTCCTAATTACATAATTACATACACCTATGAATCTTGTACATTACTTTGTTCTTCTCGTTCTTTTTGTTTTCTTCTCTTTTTCAAAAGTGTTTGTTTCAATCATTAAATTATGCTTATCTCTCGTTCAATTGACTAAGCAAAAGTGTTGAAAGAATTTCACCATAGACGGATCCTTTGTTTATCCTACAAAAGTAAAAAAAAAAAAAATTGTTAAAACATATATATACAAACTCATATAATATAAATATGAATAAAAAAACTTTAATAGTACCCGACATAACTCAGTATGAGTACTTTGATCCTTGAAAATCATTCATCTCAGACATCACATAAACTCCACAATCATGGTTAACATGATTTTCTTTAAGAACCCAATCACATTCCATGTATTCAAATTTATATGTTTTTTTGTCTTCAAAATCATTATAACATGGATGATTAATCTTCTTCAAAAACCTTTCATAGGCGCATACCGAAAACATTTAAAGTATAAAATATTAGATAACCAATGAAAAAAAAAAATGAAAAATATAAAACCGCTTTCGTAAGTTTCAAAACATATACCAATGCTTTCGTAAGTTTCACAACTTCAGCTTCTTTTGCTTGATTCATTGAAAGGTTGTCAAAATAGTGAATGGATTTTGAAGCCATGTTGTACACAAATAGTGTAAAGTGCCCACCTTTATTGCTTCCCTTAAAGTATGGGAAAAACCGCAAAAAATAAGTATATCCAGTAAATATATTAGGTGACTATCCGTAAATACCATAAAGTATATCCGTAAATACCATAAAGTATATCCGTAAATTACTTTGGCCATGGCATAGGCCTTGGCCTTGGCCTAGGCCTTCGTAATGGATATATCCGTAAATAACATAAAGTATATCCGTAAATACCATAAAGTATATCCGTGAATTACTATGACATGCCATAGGCATTGGCCTAGGCCTTGGTCATGGATATATCCGTAAATACCATAAAGTATATCCGTAAATATCATAAAGTATATCCGTAAATTACTTTGCCATGGCATAGGCCTCGCCTTCGCCTAGGCCTTCGTCATGCATATATCCGTAAATACCATAAAGTATATCCGTAAATTTTCAATATGATATCCAGAAATGTATTGACAAATGAAAATACATACCGCATCTACTTCTTTCGCATCCATTACATTCCCATCTACATTAACATCATTTTTCCAATACAAAAAGTTTGAAGCATTTCGCAAAGACCAAGACGAGCATTCAAAGAACGTTTCGCCCAAGTAGCCTCGTTAATATAAATGATAAACAATATCTTAAAAAATTTCATGGATATATACCCTGCAATCGATATATACTTGTAAGTTGTTGAAAAAGTAAACTTACGTAATAGTCAACACCAAACATAAATCTCTTCATTACACCTTTTTATGTTCCACTTGTTCAACAACATTGCCCAAGCATTCACAATTGCACCCGTGATATCTCGTGTCTTCTTTCATACTCAAAATATCGTCTCGTCTTCCAAATTCAAAGAAATCATTAAACCGAAAAAAGCACCGAAAAAAAATAATATTAAAATTTGAATAACATATTTAATTTCAACCGTAATAATATTGAAATAAAAAGGGATATTACTTTTTTGACTCTGGAAGAATCATTTTTGAGAAGCAATAATCAACCACTTCCATCTTTATCTTTGGCATACCAATCATTACTTCCTTATTCTTCACCATGAATTCAGTATGAAAGAATAATCTCACCATTCACAGTTCCAAATGCACTTCATCTAACATCTTGTCAAACTTCTCACCATTAACACCATGTTGAAAATTTTTTCAACCAAATTATCAATAGCACCAAAAATTTGTGAAGAATATTCTTCTTCCACGTCAACTTCTTTAATAATGTACATAGGCTCAATCATTGGTTGTTTTAACAGATGGGTATCAAGAACTTGATCCTCTGTATTAAGCCTAGCAATTTGATGCTCTGCAGATTGATCTTCGCTGGTTGATCAACATTGGTAGCATCTTGATCCTCATAATGCTCATGCACATATCTCATCAAAATTCTGAAATTTTTCAACATTATCATCGTACTCGTATGCTCGCATCCTTGACTCGTGAAAGAATCCTAAATGTTGGCAATGGTCCAACCTTCCCTTTCTCCTTCACCATCTTTTGAAGTTTTCAATTTATCAATAATATCATCAATGTAATCAAAAACCCGACTTCCCCAAGGTTCACTATAACCAACCAAATCCTCCTCTTCAGCAGATCCTTTCTCAACATCATCATTATTAACTTTTTCTTTCCCCTTTTCAATTTTTGAAATCCTTGCAATGTGAGCATTGATAGCAACTTTAATATCATTCAAATATTTCCAAATGACTCTTTAACGTAATCCAAAACTTCGGAACATTTTCACTTGCAGGTATTTTTGTAGGATGACTTACATCCTCAACAAAAGGAGCAAGATCAATCGGCAATCCAATCCGTCCTTCATCCAAATCATCCTCATAGCTTGTAATAGGATAAACATTATCCAAATAAAGAACTCCACCCCAACCAATCTTAGCTTCATTCCCAGCCCTGACAGAAATTTTCTCTTGAGTCCAATGTTGAATCAAAGGACGTGCAGCTTGTTCGTGTTTACGCAAATATGGAAATCTATGAAAGTAAGCTATTAAAAGAATTGCCACACAACCACCGCAACACCTCACTTTACCGCTGTAAGAAGCCTTAAACTTCCTAACACCATCGATAACTTATTCAATACAAATTGGCACCAATCAAACTTTTGATTTGAGTAACATCTTCAACCAATGCCAACAAAGAACAATCAACGGCCTTTGTTACTACTGGTGCAAGAAAGAAACCGACAAAGAAACAATACATAGAGGCGTTTAAACTCATCACCTCCATCGTGTAGTTCTTTGATGCGTTGACCAAGCTGCATCTGACCGAATACCATCTTTAACTTTCCCAAAAGTATTTTTATATCGTGCGCTCAACTCTTTGTCAATTCCTATTGAACAATTTATCTTCTCTTTTTTTAAGTTCCTTGGAAGACAAAGAATATCAAAAACATCATTTGTGGTTATATAATACTTGTTATTCTTGATTCTCGAATAAAGCTTCCCGAATCAAATCTTTCAACAAGATATTCCACAATTCCCCCCGTTGGCAATCTATTCAACTTAAGTTCTAATAGTCCACCAAAACCTATAGATTTAACATCTTCTTTCCGAGCATCGGTTAAACAAAGATCAATAAGCCTTTCGGGACACAACAATGTTCAAATGCCCGTTTCTTACCACTTTCAACCACATCCACCGTTGATTTCTTATTAGAGTTCTTAACTTGACCTTCACTTAATTGATTCTTCTTATGCTTCTTACTACCTTCACATTTATTTAAATTTGCAGCTACAAAACATAAAAAAAATAAAAAATAAAAAAGGATATCCGTAAATAAATGAAGTGAATATCCGTAAACATACAAATGAATATCCGAAACTATCAAAATGCATATCAAGAAACTACACAAATGAATATCCGTAAACTATACAAATGAATATCCGTAAACTTTCAAAATGATATCCGTAAAATATCCACAAATGAATATCTAGAAACATACAAATGAATATCCGTAAACAAGCAAATGAATATCCGTAAACAAACAATTGAATAGCCAAACAAGCAAATGAATATCCGAGAAAATATCAACAAATGAATAACTAGAAACAATTGAATATCCAAACAAACAATTGAATATCCAAAAAGGTTCTTCTATTATTTAAGAAAAAGTAATTAATTAATGAGTAAAACATAAATATACGTAACCCTTTTGAAAGGATATCCGAAGCTTTTTAAAGGATATCCGTAACCTTTTGAAATGTTATCCGTAACCTTTTGAAAATATATAGCCGTAACCTTTTGAAAGGATATCCGTAACCTTTTGAAAGGATAACCGTAAGCTTTTTAATTTATAACCAACCTTTTTAATTGATATCAAGAACCTTTTTAATTTATATCCGTAAGCTTTTTAATTTATATCCGTAACCTTTTTAATTATGAATTAAAAGCCAAGAGACAATACTAAAACACATTGTTAATCATGACAAAAATTATGAATTAAAAGCCAAGAGACAATACTAAGTAGAATGGTAAATCGTTAAACATAAAACACAAAATAGATACACAGAAATTGTAAATTTCAAACTAAAACACATTGTTAAATTCATATAGAGATGAGTATGCTTAATATATACATAAATTTATGAAAATGCGAACCAAAACAATAATAACATGTGAACTCACAAATGGATTTTCGCTTGCTCCCGATTTCAACAAACTGGATTTTCCATAATTCCTTCGATTGCTACTGATTTCGCTTGCTACTGATTTCTGGATATAGTTTCTGGATATTCAACTGGGGTTTCCTTGCTACTGATTTCGTATTGGTATTGAACTTAGGGCAAACATGTTTTAATTAAACCGGTTAAGAAACCGGTTCGTTAAACGTTCAATTAAACCCGTTAATAAACCGCTAAGGAGAAACACGTTTCTCCTAAGCGCTTAGGAGAAACGCGTTTCTCCTTAGATTTTACGCATATTCAATGACAATTCCTCCGTGCACGCACCATATTTTTTTTTTTTTTTTTAAGAAATAACCCATTTATTAATTAGCAAAAGTAGAAATAGAAAGGAGCGATGAACATGTAATAAATCCCTACAAGACTCGATGGTAACATCTAGTTTGGAATAGCCCGGAGTATACTCTATCAAATACTAATGAACGTAATAAAAGTGACAGGTTAATCCCAACGATTGAAGCCCAACATTTCAGATGTTACGACGATAATACTGTTAAAATGGGTCAATGCAATTGCTACAACTCCAACGGCCCAACAACAAAAATCAGTCGATCAAGCTTATTGTCTGACCATCTTTGATACCAACCTATCTTTGTCTGAAATACGATCATCTACTTGTGCAATCCATGCCAAGACAAGACACAAAATCAGGTCGACCTCGAATAATCAGGCGACCTCGACCTACGAACACGTGCATCCATCTACGTCGTTATTTTAACCGCTTCCTACATTGTCGCAGACAGTTACACCAATAATATCTACATGATATTAGGGGTTTATAATGATCCCATAACACCACTACATATAACAGACAACTTCATACGTTAAAAGGTAATGTATTCTTGGCTTTTTTGAGATTACGTCGTTCAATACAGTTTTATATAAACTCATAACAATACATCTCATCATCACGCCAGAGGGTATTAGCCGGAGACCAACTCGGCTAGTCGTTTGTTCGTGATTTCAGGTCATATTTGCTAGTAATCAACCTATTATTGCACTAAGGCTGATTCGAATTGTTTCCTGCGTCATCAGTTTTGTTCCATTGTCGAAAAATGATAACGCTAGACCTCAAAACCTCATACAACCATTAACATGGTTTCTGACGGACATACTGCTACTGCCTCTAGTGAGCCAATGCGCGAGAATATGGGAAACACGGATGCAGGTGCCAGAAACTACACTCCAAACTTGCCTCCTCCTCCATAGGGCATCCCACAAGAAGGGCCACTAGCTCTAAGAGTGTAGTCGATGGTATGGGTTTGCAAGATGGGAGAAAGTAAAAGAGGGCCATGCCTAACCAAGGGGTAAGCCTACAAGCCAAACGGGTCAAAACAGGTCGAACAGCTGCAGGCGACATTGCAGGTCCCTAAGCTTCGCATCTTAGTAGGAAGGATATTTTATTGGAACGGGCTAGATCATTTCAGAGTTTGCTCGAGGTATAGAAGGAGTTACTCGAGCTAACCGAGTCTCCTAAAAAGGACGACATAAGATCGCAAATGGTAGCTCTGTCTCTCACTTCTCATTGACACGCTAACGAAGGTCCTAGACCGTCTGGGGACGAAAGGAGGAATGAAATGCCTCCCCCTCCCACATCTCCATATATCGAACTGGCAACTTAAGGGATAGGCTCTACCCGCAAAGGGAACAGTAAGAAGACTCAGCTCATAGGAGGCAACTCAAAGCTGACTGGGCTCAGCGTAGGTCACCAAAAAGGGGAGAGAGGTCGTTTCCCCATCGAGAAAGGAGAGAAGTAACTCCCCCAAGGAATGAGAGAGAAAGGACCCTCTCTAGGAGGGAAGCCCACCGTGAGAAGAGACAAAAGTCTAACTCTGTCTCCCATCAAAGGAGCGACCTGGATGTTAGGGAGCTCCTCAACTTAAAACGAAGGTTAGATGATATGCAGGCAGATAGGAAAGCCACCAATGGGAAGGTTGAACGAAATGAATGTAATCTTCGACCTTTAGCCAAGGATATGCTTGACAAAGGACCTTCTGCAGGTTTCAAGCTGCCCATGTTAGAAAAGTACTCGGGCGTAACAAATGCCCTGAATCGCATATAACACTTTATGCCACTATATGTTTGGTCTCTTCTGAGGATGATGTCCTATGCAAAGCATTAACCAGCACCTTCACAGGTGCAACACTGACTTGGTTTCGTGGTCTAACCACTGGCTGCATCACATCATGGAGTTATATGAAAAGGAAGTTCCTCGAAAGGTTCTCTACAGCTGGGGCTCGTAAGAAAACAGTCACTGATCTGAACAACATGACTAAGGGCAAGATGGAAAGTACTATGAGCTACTTTACCAGGTTCAAAGAGTTGGTCGACCAAATTGAGGAAGACCTTACAGATAGGGCAGTCATCAACTGCTTTAGAAATGGAGTTTCCTCTCCGGATCTGGATTATGAGCTCCAGGTTAGGAGGGCGACCACGAGAAAGGATCTGTTTGAGAGGGCCTATGATGTTGCCGTGGCTGAGGAATGGAAGGAAAGAAAAAAGGATAAAGGCTCAAAGCATTCAGAAACAAGTGAGTCGACAAAGGGGGTGTAGTGTTGTGAAGGATTTTGGACATCTCCTTTTTATTTATCTTTTGAGTTGCCGCCTATATTATTCGTTTGGAAAACATAGAAAAACCATTTTTGAGAGAGATTTGGGTTCGGGGCTTAGGTTATGAAATGGGAAGGTCAAGAAGCACCCATTCCATCCAATCCGGAGATCGGTCTTGCTAAAGAAAAGAGAGGTTTTCGAAAGAGAAAAGGGTTTCAAATAAAAAATAAATAAAGATCCATTTAATGGGGTTAAACGGAATGTAGGATCGATTGCTTCGAGACCATCCCCATGATTTAGGGAGGCTCTAGGCCGATTCTAAATTCTATGGATTTATACCACTCTAATAATCAATTAGAAAGGGATTTAGGGGTTACCTTGCGTGAGGTGATTCGGGCAGAGTTTCGACTGAAGTTTAGAGTCGAATCTTGACACGGACCGAGCTTCGCCTCAGTCCTTGACTCGCATCTTGATGTTTGTTTATCAACAAGGTTGACAAACAAACTTTGAGGTGATTTTAGGGGTGATTTTACAGGAATCTTTCAAGGAGAGAAACCAGTAAAATGTGTGTGAATTGTGGAATTGTGGACCTCTGAAACACTGAAAGTTATCCAGTATTTATAGGTGTTGGAGGGGTGTTGAGGATGAGATCAAACACTCCTAGGAAGGTTCCAGACTCTCAAAATCATTGGTTGACCGGATGGATAAAGTTTTATCCCGAAAAGAGGTTGAAATCGATGAGGAAACTGTCATCTGCATGCTGCAGAATGACAATATCTCGCGCGAGACATGCCATTCCGCGCGGGATATTGTTGTTTGTGGACAATTCTGTCCTTTCCCCGTTATCTCGTATGCAGTTTAGTCCCAAACTAACGATGGTTAGCCAAAACATAACGAAACATGACGAAATGGTGGATTTCTACTTCTTGACTCAAAGCGAGACTTAGAGTGGTATAAATGTGATCCGGTGGGTTCAGAATGGGGTGTCTACAGAGCCCCTCGTCGAAAAGTTTTATGAAAGAAATCATGTCGACGATAGAAAAGACATCATTCTGAACATCGGGATGGTCGGGCCGCACGGCTTCCTACGTATCTCTATCGGAGAATCAGACCATGACGTAGTTCGACTCCAAAACACGAAAAGGCTGCTTTAGGTATTTTAAAAATCATTTTGAAAATTGAGGAGATTTTGTTTTTTGAAAAGGTAAATTCATACTAAGGAATCAAATCAAGACCAAATTCTGAATATACCTGCCTGTCTGAAGATTCACCTGTCTGGGCTCCGAACCTGCGGGAAAATATGTTAGAAAACAAAGGCTCACCTATCCGGTCCTTTGAGTCTTGTTGGTTTTGTGACGATTCGCCTGTCTGGGCTTCGAATTGGGCTTTTTGTTGTTGAGGATGATGATTCAACTTTTGGGCGTTGAATCGTGCTTTTATTTTAACGATCCACCTGTCTGGGCATTGGACCGGGCTTTTAATTTGACGATCCACCTGTCTGGGCATTGGATCGAGCTTTTCTGTTGACGATCCACCTGTCTGGGCGTTGGACCGGGCTTTTCTGATGACGATCCACCTGTCTGGGCGTTGGACCGGGCTTTTCTTTTGATGATTCACCTTTCTGGGCTCTGAATCATGTGGAATGAGTTGATCTTTGGATCAATTGGTTTTCGGGCGACAGGTGCCGTACCGGGCGATCGTGCGGGTGTCACGTTTGGCTCGTTCCGTGACTTGTGGTGCCGATTTTTCCACATTTCCTTGCTAGTGTGTCACTTCCAAGGGTAAATGTGTCAAAATTTTGAATTTTGACATTTCGAAGATGCTTATTGTTGAGGACAATTTTGTCAAATTCCCGAAGGCATATCTCGCGCGGGATATCTTATCTCGTGCGGGACTTATACTGTCGGGGCAATATATAACAGCAGCTGCTGTTTCATTTGAAATTGCCTCTTTCCAAATTCCTTCCCTAGCTCGAGCCAAGGCATTTTTCTCTGCAAATTTTTCGTGAGTTACTTGTTGATTCCTCCTTCCAATCATTTCTCAACCCTTCCTCCCTCCACAATCAATGGCTCAAGAAGGAAAAAATCCAATTTTGGGGAGTTACTTGCTCGGAAAAGATTACCCCCGCGACGACCTTACTTTTGATAGGGACGTGCATATTTCTACCGCTGTTCGGGAAGGTTTGGTAAGAGCTTCTCTCTCAATTCTTGTTTCTTGTATTGCATTGCCTTTGAATCCATGCTTTCTTGATTTCAAACTTCATCAATGGCAGTTTCTTTGCTTTTTGCCTAGAACTTGGTTCTATCTTGCATGCTTCATTTTTTGTTGAATTTGTTGGATGATTGTTGTTGCATTGTGTGCATATGAGTCTACTACATATCATGGATTGTAGGAGAGGTTGATTCGGGTCATCAATTGCATCTTTAGGCAATCTTTTCTTGTGCGCATGCCAAGTGTTCGATGAAATGCCTCAATGAGAATTTTCTTCTATTCCTTTGAATTTCTGCCATGGAATGATTTCTAACATTGCCCTTTTGCTCTTTCTCTATTTTGCAGGCGTATAGGCCAAAACAAAAAATTGTCGTGGGAGCCCGAAATTGGCCCGAGATTTGTGGGACAAAGTCAAAGGCTTAGATGGTGTTCGAGCTAGGATGGCCCAAACGGGGCTTCAGACTTTTGTTGATAACCTTCAGGGGATGAGACGGACTCCCCAAGTCCTTCAGGCGATCGGGAAAGGTGGTGGGATACTACCCACACCGTGCATCTGCGCTTCGGGGAAGCCACTATGACTCCGACGGACTTTCTTGCTATTACGCGGCTAGAGTTCACTGGCGAGCCCCTTCCGAGGACTGCAGGTTATAAGCCTGCGAGCCCAGCTGTGCGGAGGCAGTTGATCGGTTTCACCCCTAACAAGGTTAAGGGGTTTGCCGCTGAGTTGTCACCTCTCCGGGCTCAGCTTGAGGCTTATGCGCTTAAGCCGAATGCAGAAACCGATCGATTGGTGCGGGGTGCCCTCTGGTACATTCTTTCGGAGACTATCTTTGCGAACCACTCTTCTACGGCCCGTCTTTCTCTTTTGGGTTTGTTGGTGAATTTGGATGAGGTGACTACCTATGATTGGGGCTCAGCGGGGCTGGCCTTCTGCTACCACGCCATGGACGAGGCGTGTAGGCACACCAAGGATTCCCTGTCGGGGTATTCTTATGCTTGGGAGGTATGCTCTTGCTTATGTTTTTTTTCCTTTATCTGTAGTCTTTGACTGTACTTTATACTAAATTTATTCTGTTTTCTTGTGCGGATATTTGGCTATGTTATCTTTGGACTGGACAAGTTTGAGCTGGAGAGCCGGACCCCTTTGTTCCCGGATATCAGGAGGTGGAGCCACCCCAATCGAAGTGTTGATGAGGAGGAGGATCAGGAGTGGACCCTGATAGTTGCAGAGGCACGGGCCATGTTGGACACCTTTGAGTATGAGCGGCTGGGCCTTTATCCATGGACCCTGATGGAGCGGGAGGTCCACTGTGCTTGGGATGCCACCGCGATGCAGAGGATGACGATATCTCTCGAGGGGGATACCATATACTTGGGTGAGCGAGTCTTCCCACAGCATGGCCGGGGTAGACAGCCGTATAGGGTGCCAGCGGATCCGCCGAGGGCGATGTACCCCACCCACTATATTCCCTATGATGATTATGTTGATCTCCTGGTGGGTTTTGCGGCTACAACTCGTGTTGTTCGAGGAGCCTCCTATGCGGAGTTCTTGCCTCGACTGAAGGGTCCCCTTCCGGTGGGTGCTAGGCGGTCACTTGCTCGTGGTTCCGCCTCTGCCTCAGGTTCATCAGCCCCTAGCACTTCTTCCCAGTCTGCTGGTTCTCTGACCTTCGTGCTAGATTTCGGTCCTCTGAGCTACACGTATATGATGGGGAGCATGTCGATGATGGGCCACATCCCGACTCTGGATCATATTCTCGAGGGTTACCGCCTTCTACCCGATGTCTCCTCGGTATGTTTCTGTTCACTATTTCACGTATCCGTCCATATAAGTGTATATGTCCGACTTCATCTGAGCATTTCTTTTCTTTTGTTGTCAGGTCACTATGTCCGCGGCCGATTACAACCGTGGAGCGACCAAGATGGCAGGACTGATGGCCCTGGTGTTGGACCTGTCTGAGAGGCTGTTCCAGAAGGCTTCTTTGGCGGCTTCAATGGTGGCCTCTGCGGTGACTCCGACTTGTGGAGCCAAGAGGTCGAGGAGGGATGGTTGCCCCCATGGTGATGAAGGCGGAGGTGCCGGCGGTTCGGGTGACCTGATGGCTTGATCCCCCTTTTCTCTCTGTTTGATTTCTGATGATTTGTAAATATTGGTCGCGTGGGCCCAGACAATTTTTCTTTTCTTTTGGTACCTGTTAGCAAGTAGATAGCACAAAAACATGATTTTCTTAATTCCTAATCCTAGGTCTAATTAGTTAGTTTTTTAACTTTCTCGACTTTCCGCGGTTAGAAATGGAATGGCCATCTAGGCCACAATTTTGAGCTTAATTTTGGTGCTGCACTACGTGTTAGGAACTGTACGTGCAGGTTTTTCGAGACTTGCTTCGTCAAGTCGGGGCTAGATTGTCATTTGTGCAGAACTGTTGCTATTTTGCCGTGGCGATTTATCGCGCGGGACAAGGCATCTCGCGCGAGACACGCTACCCAGGCAGAATCCTCTTCCTTCTTCGAACAGGATTTTGTCAGTTTTCCTTATAAAAATACCATGTAGTCCGGCCAGATAACACATCCTAGCCTTTCAAACTCTAGAGATATTCTGTTAGGGTAAAGTTCTTGTCTTCATTTTCAACCCTGTGATCCATGGCTTCCAAGGAGATCGCCCCAACGTCCATGATTGTCGATGATTTTTCTTTATCGTCTGAAGTGGTTGAATCTTTCAAGCAAGCATCAAGAGATTTTGTGAGGTCATTTCGCAACCGATCTCGCAATAGGTTTATAGCAGAATTCAGATTCAGAATCCTTTTCACCTTGAAGAACCTCCAACCGGATTGGAATCTCTTGCAGGGTGCCGCTCGATTTTAGGATCCCTCTGTCCATCTTTTCAGTTTTTCATTGAATGAGATGGTGCCTACTGTGGAAGAATTTGCCATTATCTTGGATATGCCTTTGACTGGTGAGATTGCTATTCCTAAATACAATAGGAATCATTCAGAGGCCATGAATGAATTGCTAGGGATCCCCCTTGATACTTGCTACGAGTTGGTTCACCGCAGGTGGGTAGATTGTTCTTCTTTTTCAGAGTGATTCAGCGGAGATTCAGATGATGATGCCTTTCATGTCTACAAACGGAACTTTCTGGCTCTTTCTATTTTTGGAGATGTTTTGTTCATGTGCAGGGATGGCTTGGTCGATTCCCAATTGGTGGAAATTGTTCTGCAGGGTAGGAAACGTTCTAGGAACATTATTCCGCTAATCTTGGGTGAAACCCTGCATGATCTTGATGAGCTGCATAAGACCGGTGCCATGACTCAAGGGAGTCCTCTTTTGTTGACTATTTGGCTCAGGGAGCATCTCAAGTTGGTAGGTTCCCCGTTGGAATATTCCCCTTTCACATATCATACGCGAAAGTTGTTGATCAAGGATCTCTCGGCGGATGAATGGGCTGAGTTGATTGCGAAGACGGTAACTGCAGATATCCTTTGGTGCCCACCTTATTGGAGATTGAACAAGTATGTTGTGAATACCAAGGGTTTTGACAGGGTTATTCTTCCGGGTTTGCGAGATTCCTCCTTTTATTTTCCCAAGCGGGTGCTCCGTCAGTTTAGTCAGCAGCAGGACACTTATCTTTTCGAAGGGGCCTCTCGTGATGTGTCTTATATTGGTGTAGAGTTTGCGCATGTGTTAGCTCAAGCATGGGGCGAAGGAACTAGTCGGGACCACTGGTTGAACCTTCGGACTTTTAATGCAAGCGTCTTTTTATCTGACAAGTATCTAGATTGGTTCTTTCATATCGGCCACCCTAGTGTGGAGAAGATTGATGATTTGCGGCTTTCACTGCTAGGGGATTCTTTTGTAGCTAGCAGTATTTTGCGAAGGAGCGAGGCTCAGTCTGATCCTGCTAATGTACGGACCGATCCGACCCAGGATTTTCTTGATGGGGATTGGTACGAGAGGCGAGGCAAAGGGATGCCTGGAAAGACGCAAGCTTTAGATAGGCCCAATGTCTTCAAGAGGCTTTCGGAGTCCGTCTTTGATCGTCTCGCGGGATGTTCTGCTTCGAAGTGCCCAAAGCGCAAGATGGATCGCGAAGACGGTGGTGATCATGTCCACCGGCCCACCAAGTCAATGAAAGGCTAGATCTTAAGGAGTACCAAGAGATTGCTTTGATAGATCAATAGTTTTATTTTATTAGTATTTTTTTTTTCAAGATTGTTAGCTTAGCAAATTAGTCGTTGTGGTTAGGATTTCCCTTTTGCCGTTAATAAAATGCATTTGATTAATAAAAGGACAAAAATAGATTTATTTATTTGATTAGATCGAACCCGAAGGTTGCCTACGTTCCTCTTTTACAGCAATTAAAGAAGAGGCTCAGGTCTAACGTAGTTCATTTTTGAGAGAAAAAGGACAAAATACGGCTTCAGGCCGAAGGGTAATCTCGCGCGAGACAAGGCCCCCCCTCTTTTTTTTTTTTTATGCACACCCTTTCTTTTGCCTAGACTGCCTTTTCAGGTTTTCAATCTAGAGGGCTTCTTTTCTTGTGCAAGCTCTAATTTTTGCCTAGGCCGTCCCCTTCGGGATTTTCAACCTAATGAGCATTTTTTTTTTCTTTTTAAGGGGCCAAGTCACGCGAAGTATTTCTTGAGCTTGTCCATGTTGACTGGCTTCGGTAGCTGATCTCCGTCTAAGTCTACCAGCTGAAGGGCTCCCCCAGAGAATATCTTCTTCACAATGTAGGGTCCTATCCATCTTGGTCCCCACTTGCCTAGTGGGTTAAAAGGTCCAGGATGATGCTCACGGAGAACCAGGTCGCCTACTCTGATATTCCTTATCTTGACCTTTTTGTTGAAAGCTCTTGCCATTCTCCTTTGGTAAGCTTGAGTGTGCTCGGCCGCTTTCAGCCTTCTTTCGTCTAGCAAGGCTAACTCTTCGTATCTGCTTTCTAGCCAGTCTACTTCATTCACTTGGTTTTCTAGGAGAACCCTTAGTGATGGTATTTCCAATTCTATTGGCAAGACAGCCTCCATTCCAAATGTGAGGGTGTAGGGAGTCTCTCCTGTAGCTGTTCGGACTGAAGTGCGGTATCCCCACAGTGCGAAGGGTAACTTGTCAGGCCAGTCTTTCCCAGTGATTGCCATTTTTCTGATGATGGTTTTGATTTTCTTGTTTGCGGCTTCAACTGCTCCATTCGTCTGAGGCCTGTAAGGAGATGACTTATGTCTTATGTTTTTATACTCGGTTAGGAGGCGATCGGTTTCTTTCTCGAAGTACGAGCCATTATTGGATATCATCTCTTGCGGGACCCCGTATCGGCAGATGATGTTTTGTTTGATGAATTCTGCGACCTTTCTGGCATTCAAAACTTTGTAGGAGGCAGCCTCGACCCATTTAGTGAAATAGTCGATTGCTACTAGAATGAAACAGTGTCCATTGGCTCCCGTGGGTGTGACCTTTCCAATCACGTCTATCCCCCATATCGAGAACGGCCAAGGAGAAGTCGTAGTGTACAGCAAGGAAGGTGGTGCGTGATGATGGTTGGCGTGTATCTGACACTTATGGCATTTCTTGACCATTTTGGTGCAGTCGGCTTCCATGGTTAGCCAAAAGTACCCTTGTCTGATGATCTTTTTGGCGAGCATATTTTCGCTCATGTGGGTTCCACATATGCCTTGATGAACATGGTCCATTATTTCTCGGGCCACTTCCTCGGTGGCACAAAGGAGGTTTCCTTGGGAATGCTTCTTGAATAGACGGCCAGCTATGATGGAGTAATTAGCGGCCAACCTCTTAAGGGTGATCTGAGTCTTCTGACCTATCTCAGGTGGGACAGTTCCTTCTAAGATGAAATGCCAAATATCCTCGTACCATGGTTTCTCTTCGGAGTTCTCAACAATGGCACATTCGGATAACCATTTGTCTTTGCAGTCATGGAGATCTATAATGGCGCAGTAGGCGAGAGTTGAGCGTCGTGTTATTTTGAAGGGTTTGACTGCTTTTCCTTCAGGGATTTCGACCAAGGAGGCGAGTGTAGCCAATGCGTCTGCAAACCGATTTTTATCTCTAGGAAGATAGCGGAATGAGACATCCTGAAATTGTTGCGCCAACTCTTGGAGGTGGGCACTGTATCTTTGAAGGGATGGATCTTGGATCCTCCACTTCTTCAGTGTCTGATTGATGATTAACTGGGAGTCCCCAAATACCTCGAGTTCGGTCACGTTGCGTTCTAGGGCTGCCTCAAGCCCCGCTATACAAGCCTCATATTTTGCGGTGTTGATGGTGGCGTCAAAGTCAAGACGTATTGCTAGTGGAGTATAGATGTCGTCAGGGTCTACCAACAACATTCCGATGCCGAACCCTCTCTTGTTGGCTACGCCATCGAAAAATAATTGCCACTTATTTTCTTCTTCTATACTCATGATGTCTTCATCAGGGAATCGCGGGTCTTCCCCCTTCGCTTCGTCACAAGGAAATTCGGCCAACTGATCTGCGAATACACTCCCCCTGACGGATTTCTGAGTGACGTAAGTGATATCATATCCCGCGAGCATGAAGTACCATTTGGCCAATCTCGAAGACAAATTTGATTTGTCTAGGATATATTTCAATGGATCCATTCTTGCAATGAGACGAACCGGGAAGACTTCCATATAGTGCTTTAGCCTTTGTGAAACCCAAACAAGAGAAGCGCAGGATTTGTCGAGTGGAGAGTGGTTGATTTCACTGCCTTGGAATTTGCGGCTGACAAAGTAGATGGTGTTCTCTGTGTGTGAGGTGGGCTGTTCTTGAGCGAGCATAGCCCCTAGCGCATTGTCAGTAACTGTGAGGTATAGCTTTAAGGGATTCTCCTTGTGTGGTGGAACCAGGATGGGTGGGGAAGTTAAGGAATGCTTAACTTCCTCGAATGCTTCTTGACATTCTTCGGTCCACTCTTGAGGTGCGTTTTTCTTAAGGAGCTTGAAGATAGGATCGCACATTGTAGTCAGTTGATTGATGAATCGACTGATGTATTGGAGTGTGCCCATGAATCCCTTTACTTCTTTCTGTGTTCTGGGTGGAGGCATGTCTATGATGGCTTTTATCTTGGCGAGGTCTGCTTCTATGCCACGCTCGGTGACCATGTACCCTAAGACTTTCCCTTTGACCACTCCGAATGAGCATTTTGCGGGGTTGAGCCTCATCTTGTGCTGTCTCAGTCGATTGAAGAATTTTCTGAGATCTCTGAAGTGCTGACCATCTGTACCCTTTGTGTGAACAATCATGTGTAGACACCCCATTCTGAACACATCGGATCGTACTTATACCACTCTAAGTCTCGCTTTGAGTCAAGAAGTAGAAATCCACCATTTCGTCATGTTTCGTTAAGTTTTGACTAACCACCGTTAGTTTGGGACTAAACTGCATACGAGATAATGAGGAGAGGACAAAACTGTCCACAGGAACAATATCTCGCCGCGATATGGCGTGTCTCGCGCGAGATATCCCCCTCTCGCAGATTGCACGGCAGCTTTCCTCGTCGATTTCAACCTCTTTCCGGGATAAAACTTTATCCCTCCGGCCAACCAATAGGATTTGGGGTCTAGAACCATCTGATAGGGTTTTACCTCTCCACTTCTTCCTATCCATCACCTATAAATACTTGGTGACTTCCAAGGTTCAAAAAGAGACCCCCCCGGATCGACGGCGAATTTTCACAACACACACATTTTGTTGGCTTCTTTCCCTGAAAGAATCCTACAAAATCACCCTAAAAACTCACCTCATAGTTTGTGGAAAAGACTATTATCAGAAAAATGGCAGTTACTGGAAAAGACTGGCCCGACAAGTTACCATTCGCACTATGGGGATACCGCACTTCAGTCTGAACAGCTACAGGAGAGACTCCCTACGCCCTCACATTCGGAATGGAGGCCGTCTTACCAATAGAATTGGAAATACCATCACTACGGGTTATCCTAGAAAACCAAGTGAACGAGGTCGACTGGCTAGGAAGCAGATACGAAGAGTTGGCCCTGTTGGATGAAAGAAGGTTGAAAGCAGCCGAACACACTCAAGCTTACCAAAGAAGAATGGCAAGAGCTTTCAACAAAAAGGTCAAGACAAGGAACATCAGAGTAGGTGACCTGGTTCTCCGTGAGCACCGTCCCGGACCTTTAATCAACCTGCTAGGCAAGTGGGGGCCAAGATGGATAGGACCCTACATTGCGAAGAAGATATTCTCTGGGGGAGCCCTTCAGCTGGTGGACTTAGACGGAGATCAACTACCGAAGCCGGTCAACATGGACAAGCTCAAGAAGTACTTCGCGTGACTTGGCCTCCTAAAAAGAAATCGCTCGCTAGGTTGAAAATCCCGAAAAGGACGGCCTAGGCAAAAATTAGAGCTAGCACAAGAAAAGAAGCCCGCTAGATTGAAAACCCTAAGGGGCGGTCTAGGCAAAAGAAAGGGTGTGCATAAAAAAAAAAAAAAAAAAAAAAAAAAAAAAAAAAAAAAAGAGAGGCTTATCTCGCGCGAGATTACCCCTCGGCCTGAAGCCGTATTTTGTCCTTTTTCTCTCAAAAATGAACTACGTTAGACCTGAGCCTCTTATTTAATTGCTGTAAAAGAGGAACGTAGGCAGCCCTCGGGTTCGGTCTAATTAAATAAATAAATCTACTTTTGTCCTTTTATTAATGAAATGCATTTTATTAATGACAAAAGGGAAATCCTAACCACAACGACTAATTTGCTAAGCTAACAACCTTGAAAAAAAATATACTAATAAAGCAAAACAATTGATCTATCAAAGCAATCTCCTGGTACTCCTTAAGATCTAGCCTTTCATTGACTTAGTAGGCCGGCGGACATGATCTCCACCGTCTTCGCTATCCTCCTTGCGCTTTGAGCCCCTCAAAGCAGAGCATCCCTCGAGACGATCAAAAACAGAGTCGAGGCGATCAAAAACAGATCCCGAAAGCCTCTTGAAGACATGGGGCCTATCTAAAGCTTGCGTCTTTCCAGGCATCCCTTTGCCTCGCCTCTCGTACCAATCCCCATCGAGAAAATCCTGAGTTGGATCAGTTCGCACATTAGCAGGATCAGACTGAGCCTCGCTCCTTCGCAAAATACTGCTAGCTACAAAAGAATCTCCTAGCAGTGAAAGCCGCAGATCATCAATTTTCTCTGCACTCGGGTGACCGGTATGAAGGAACCAATCCAAATACTTATCAGACAAGAAGATGCTTGCATTAAAAGTCCGAAGGTTCGACCAGCGGTCTCGACTAGTTCCTTCACCCCATGCTTGAGCTAGCGCCTGCGCAAACTCTACACCAATATAAGACACTTCACGAGGAGCTCCTTCGAAAAGATAAGTGTCCTGTTGCTGACCAAGTTGACGGAGCACCCGCTTGGGGAAATAAAAGGAGGAATCTCGCAAACCCGGAAGAACAACCCTGTCAAAACCCTTGGTATTGGCAACATATTTGTTCAACCTCCAATAAGGTGGACACCAAAGAATGTCAGCAGTTTCGGTCTTCGCAATCAACTCAGCCCATTCATCCGCTGAAAGATCCTTGATCAATAACTTTCGCGTATGATATGTGAAAGGGGAATATTCCAACGGAGGACCTACCAGCTTAAGATGCTCCCTAAGCCAAATGGTCAACAGAAGAGGACTCCCTTGAGTCATGACACCGGTCCTATGCAGCTCATCAAGACCGTGCAGGGTCTCACCCAAGATTAGCGGAATAATGTTCCTAGAACGTTTTCTAGCCTGCAGAACAATTTCCACCAGTTGGGAGTCAACCAAGCCGTCCCTGCATGTAAACAGGACATCTCCGAAAAGAGAAAGAGCCAGAAAGTTCCGCTTATAGACATGAAAAGCGTCATCATCTGAATCACCGCTGAAGCGTCCCGGAAAAGAAGAACAATCAACCCACTTGCGGTGAACTAACTCATAGCAAGTATCAAGGGGGATCCCTAACAATTCATTCAAAGCCTCTGAATGATTCCTATGGTACTTAGGAACAGCAATCTCACCAGTCAAAGGCATATCCAAGATAATGGAAAATTCCTCCACGGTAGGCACCATCTCATTCAAAGAAAAATTGAAAAGATGAATAGAGGGATCCCAAAATCGAGCAGCACCCTGCAAGAGACTCCAATCCGGTTGGAGGTTCTTCAAAGTGAAAAGAATTCTGAATCCAAATTCTGCAATAAACCTATTGCGAGACCGGTTGCGAAATGACCTCACAAAATCCCTTGATGCTTGCTTGAAAGATGCAATCACTTCAGAGGACAGGGAAAAATCATCGACAATCATGGACGTTGGGGGAACCTCCTTGGAAGCCATGGATCACAGGGTTGAAGAAGAAGACAAGTGATTCACCCTAATTGAATATCTCTAGAGTTTGAAAGGCTAGAATGAGTTATCTGGCCGGACTACGGGGTGATTTTATAGGGAAAACTGACAAAAATCCTGTTCGAAAAAGGAAGAGATTTCTGCCTGAGTAGCGTGTCTCGTGCGAGACACCTTATCTCGCGCGAGATATCCCTACGGAAAAACAGCAACAGTTCTACTCAAACAACAATCTAGCCCCGACTTGACGAAGCAAGTCTCGAAAAACCTGCGTGTACAGTTCATAACATGCAGTAAAACACCAAAATAAGGGCTCAAAATTGTGGCCTAGCGGCCATTCCATTTCCAAAAACATGGAAAGTCGAGAAAGTTAATTAACTAATTAGACCTAGGATTAGGGGTTAAGAAAAACCATTGTTTTTGTGCTACCTACTTGTTCCTAACAGGTACCGAAGAAAAAAAATTTGTCTGGGCCCACACGGCCAATATATACAAATCATCAGAAATCATATAAAGGGAAAAGGAGGGGATCACGCCATCAAGTCGCTCGAGCCGCCGGCATCTCCGCCATCACCACCTTGGGGGCTACCATCCCTCCTCGACCTCTTAGCTCCGCAAGTAGGGGTCACCGCCGAGGCCACTGTCGAGGCCGCCAAAGAAGCCTTGTGGAACAGCTTCTCGGACAGGTCCGACACCAAGGCCATCAGTCCAGCCATCTTGGTCGCTCCACGGTTGTAATCGGCCGCGGATAGAGTGACCTACAACCAAAGAAAAAGAAAATGCTCAGATGAAGTCGGACAAATACACTTATATGGACGAATACGACATATGATATGAATAGAAACATACCGAAGAGACATCCGGCGAAAGGCGGTAACCCTCAGGAATATGATCCAGAGTCGGGATGTGCCCCACCATTGACATGCTCCCCATCATGTAAGTATAGCTCAAAGGGCCGAAGTCTGGGGCGAAGGGCAGAGAACCAGCAGACTGGGAAGAAGTGCTAGGGGCTGAGGAACCTGAAGCAGAAGCAGAGGCGGAGCCATGAGCATGTGATCGCCTATCCCCCACCAGGAGGGGACCCATCAACCGAGGCAGGAACTCCGCATAAGAGGCTACGGGGATAACACAAGCCGTCGCCACATCACCTACCAGAAGACTAGCATAATCATCCTCATCAACGCTCCGATTGGGGTGGCTCCACCTCCTGATATCCGGGAACAACGGGGTCCGGCTCTCCAGCTCAAACTTGTACAGCCCAAGGACAGTGTAGCCCCATATCTGCACAAACAAAACAAAACAGATTCAGCAGAGCACACAAATAGAGCATACAGACAGAAAACAGAAACAGAATCAAAGGGCATACCTCCCAGGCATAAGAATACCCTGACAGGGAATCCTTGGTGTTCCTACACGCCTCATCCATGGCGTAGTAGCAGAAGGCCAGTCCCGCTGAGCCCCAATCATATCCGCTCACCTCATCCAGGTTCACCAACAAACGTAATAGAGAAAGACGGGCCGTAGAAGAATGGTTCGCAAAAATGGTCTCAGAAAGAATATACCAGAGGGCACCCCTCACCAGTCGATTAGTGACTGCATTTGGCTTCTCAGCATACTCCTCAATTTGACGCCGAAGGGGTGTCAACTCAGCAGCAAACCCCTTGACCTTGTTAGGGGGAAACCAATCAACTGCCTCCACGCAGTTGGACTCGCAGGCTTATAACCCGAAAACTTTGGCAGGGGATCGCCAATAAACTCCAATCCTGTGATGGCAAGAAAATCAGTCGGGGTCATAGTCGCTTCCCCGAAGCGCAAATGAACGGTGTGGGTAGTGTCCCACCACCTCTCTCGGATTGCCTGAAGTACTTAGGGAGTCCGCCTTATTCCCCGGAGATTGTCAACAAAAGTCAGAAGCCCCGTTTGGGCCACCCTATCCCGAATGCCATCAAAATCCTTGATCTTGTCCCACACCGCTTAAGCCATTTTCGGGCTTCCTCGGCAATTCTTTGTCGGCTTATACGACTGCAAAAACAGAGGAAAACAGAGAGGGCAACATTAGAAATCATTCCATGTCAAAAAATCAATGAAATAGAGGAAATTTTTCATTGGGGCATTTCATCGAACACTTGGCATGCGTACAAGAAAAGCTTGCCCAAGAATGTCATTCGTGATCCGAATCAACCTCTCCTACAATCCATGATGTGTAGGAGGCTCATACGCACACAATGGTAGAGATGTGCGCGTGCCTATCGAAGGTGAGATCATCACGAGGATAATCCTTCCCTAGCAAATAGCTCCCCAAAATTGGATTCCTTTGTTCTTGAGCCATTGATTATGGAGGGAGGAGGGATTGAGAAAGGATTAGGAGGAGAATCACCAAGCAAATCCACGAAAAATCACAGAGAAAACGACCTTGGCTCGAGCTAGGGAGGGAAATTTTGAAAAGGATGTTTTCAAAATAAGCAAGAGCTGCTATTTATATGCCCCGACAGAACAAGTCTCGCGCGGTATATCTTATCTCGCCGCGAGATATACCTTCTGGAAAGTGACCAAATTGTCCTCGACAATAAGCGTCTACGCAACGTCAAAGTTCAAAATTTTGACACATTTACCCTTGGAAATGATAAACTAGCAAGGAAACGTGGAAAAATCGGCACCGCAAGTCATGGAACGAGCCAAACGTGACATGCGCACGATCGCCCGGTACGGCACCAGTCGCCCGAGAACCGAGTGGTCCAAAGATCAACTCAATTCACATGGTCCAACGCCCAAACAGGTGGATCGTCAAACCAAAAGCTCGGTCCAACGCCCAAACAGGTGGATCGTCATCAGAAAAGCCCGGTCCAACGCCCAAACAGGTGGATCGTCATCAGAAAAGCCCGGTCCAACACCCAAATAGGTGGATCGTCATCCGAAAAGCCCGGTCCAATGCCCAAACAGGTGGATCGTCAAACCAAAAGCTTGGTCCAACGCCCAAACAGGTGGATCGTCATTAGAAAAGCCCGGTCCAATGCCCAGACAGGTGGATCGTCGAACCAAAAGCCCGATTCAACGCTGAAACAGGTGAATCGTCATCCCCAACAACAAAAAGCCCAATTCGGAGCCCAGAAAGGCAAATCGTCACAAAACCGACAGGACTCAGAGGACCGGATAGGTAAGCCTTTGTTTTCTAACATATTTCCCGCAGGTTCAGAACCCAGACAGGTGAATCTACAAACAGACAGGTATATTCAGAATTGGGTCTTGATTTGATTCCTCAGTATGAATTTATCTTTCAAAAAACAAAATCTCCGCGATTTTCAAATGATTTTCAAAATACCTAAAGCAGCCTTTTCGTGTTTTGGAGTCGAACTACGTCATGGTCTGATTCTCCGATAGAGATACGTAGGAAGCCGTGCGGCCCGACCATCCCGATGTTCAGAATGATGTCTTTTCTATCGTCGACATGACTTCTTTCATAAGACTTGTCGCCGAGGGGCTCTGTAGACACCCCATTCTGAACACATCGAATCGTACTTATACCACTCTAAGTCTCGCTTTGAGTCAAGAAGTAGAAATCCACCATTTCGTCATGTTTCGTTAAGTTTTGACTAACCACCGTTAGTTTGGGACTAAACTGCATACGAGATAACGAGGAGAGGACAAAACTGTCCACAGGAACAATATCTCGCCGCGAGATGGCGTGTCTCGCGCGAGATATCCCCCCTCTGCAGATTGCAGACGACAGTTTCCTCGTCGATTTCAACCTCTTTTCGGGATAAAACTTTATCCCTCCGGCCAACCAATAGGATTTGGGGTCTAGAACCATCTGATAGGGTTTTACCTCTCCACTTCTTCCTATCCATCACCTATAAATACTTGGTGACTTCCAAGGTTCAAAAAGAGACCCCCCCGGATCGACGATGAATTTTCACAACACACACATTTTGTTGGCTTCTTTCCCTGAAAGAATCCTACAAAATCACCCTAAAAACTCACCTCATAGTTTGTTTGTCAACCTTGTTGATAAACAAACATCAAGCTCCAAAATCAAGGATTGAGGCGAAGCTCTGTCCGTATCGAGACTCGATTCTAAACTTGAGTCGAAACTCTGCCCAAATCACCTCACGCAAGGTAACCCTTAAATCCCTTTCTAATTGATTGTTAGAGTGGTATAAGTCCATAGAATCTAGGATCGGCCTAGAGCCTCTCCAAATCATGGAGACGGTCTCGAAGCAATCGATCCTACATTCCGTTTAACCCCATTAAATGGATCTTTATTTGTAATATTTAAAATCATTTTTTCTCTTCTTTTGAAAACCTCTCTTTTCTTTAGCAAGACCGATCTCCGGATTGGGTGAAATGGATGCTCCTTGACCTACCCATTTCATAACCTAAGCCCCGAACCCAAATCTCTTTCAAAATGGTTTTCCTATTTTCTCCAATCGAATAATATAGGTGGCGACTCAACAAAAAGATAAAATTCTTTATCATGACCCTACATCATGTCGTCCACGTATACCTCTATTTCCTTGTGGATCATGTCATGGAATAGTGTCGTGACTGCCCTTTGGCAAGTAGCCCCAGCGTTCTTGAGACCAAACGGCATGACCGTGTAACAGAACGTCTCCCAAGGTGTGGTGAATGCTATTTTGTGTTGATCCTCCTCTGCCATGAGGATTTGGTTATACCCTGCGAAGCCGTTGACGAATGAGCCGACTTCATATGCTGCCGTGGCGTCGACCAACATGTCTATGTTTGTTAGCGGGAAGTCATCTTTAGGGGATGCCTTGTTCAAGTCTCTGAAATCGACACAGACTCGTATTTTCCCGTTTGACTTGGCTACCTGTACCGTGTTTGCTAGCCATTCCGGATACTCGATCACTTTGATAAACCCTACATTCAAGAGTTTCATAATTTCTTCTTTTACTTCCATTGACCATTCCGACATGATTCTGCGTAGTTTTTGTTTAACTGGCTTGGCATTGGGTAGCAGCGGTATCTTGTGCTCTACAATTGACTGATTCAACCCAGGCATATCTTTGTAGGACCAAGCGAAGACGTCGACATATTCTCTGAGGAGCTGCGTCAAGGTTTCTCTGTCTTCCCCCTTGAAGAAGCTGCCAATCTTTGTTTCTCTGGGGTCTTCTATTGTCTCGAGATTAACCGTTTGCATTTCCCAATCGTCAACGGGGCTATTCTTTCCACAACGACCTACTTGCTTAGCTAATTCTTTTAAAATTTGTTAGTTTTCTTGATCTATCTCATCGTATGATTCATTATTAACGTGTTCATTATATTGATTATTATTAGTTAATTTGTCATTCACGATGTTAGCAATCTCAGGGTACTCGGAAAGATTAATGTTTTCATTAAGGAAGTAAGGGAATACATGTTCGGCCACCGCCTCGATTTCCTCTTGAGTGAGTTCATCAGAGGTGGAGCCTGCTTCTAATGTGAAAGTTACAGGGCCTATCTTCCTGCGGGGATGGGAGTACAACCAAGCTCTTTGATCATGAAGTCTTCATCAACAACTGGTCCTCCGGTGACGTGCCAGTTTAGAATTGGCTCATCACATTTCTGTATTAGTCTTGTGTAATCAATAGTTGGAGCGTCCCCCTTGGAGATTGCATGGATCTGGCTGTCTTCTAACCGGCACAGGTCTTCAAACTGTCGTAGCATGTCTTCTCCCAACACAAAGTCCCATTTGCTTGTCATTTCTGCCTTCGTGCCCCACAGACCCTTAGGGATTAGTGAGACGGTCTCCGTTTCATCTGGTGAAGCATCACAGTCGCTGAAGATTTCAAAGCCCGGTTGGCGCTTTCCTTTATCGTCAGTCCATGGTTCTGAAAAGATAAAGTAGGGAATGCTTTCCCCTTCCCGAACGAAGTAGCCATTGAGTGTCTTTCCATATGGCTCGAGGTTACAATCTTTGACTTTTGGGTCATTGTGGCCTTTGTATGCAGTTCCTTCCCACTTGATTTGAGTGAAGTCCCACTCCTCTTCGTCATCCCCATCGTGGATGGAAATGATGTATCCTAGGCCATGCTTTGTGTGAGGTGGGGGAACCGGGGGTGGTTTCGTTATCCCTTGTAAGTTCTTTCCAAGCCCCAAGCCAGGGAAGTATCCATTTGCTTGCATCATTTTCCAGATAGGGAGGTTTCCAGAAAACCGAAGTGCCTTGGAGTAATCATTTTCGTTGCAAGTTTCTATGACGTTCATAGTGCTTTGTTTCTCGATTTTAAAGCCGCTAAACAGGAAATCAGAAGTGCTATGTTGTACCTCGAGGATAGGGCTAGCAGTGACCATCTCTCCGTGTATGGTGACTATCGTATTGTTGTGTCTGAACTTGATACATTGGTGTAGGGAGGAGGGCACACCCCCTATGTCGTGTAGCCAAAGGTAGCCAAGCAGCAAGTTGAAGGATGCCGGGATGTCGATGACTTGAAATTCGATGCTCATTGTGACTTGCCCCATTTCTACAGGTATCACAACCGATCTCAAAGTGGTTCTAGCAGTACAATCGTACCCCCTTACAGTATGCCCAGATGGCTTAAGATCTTTGTGGGTGAGGCCTAATGATGATAAGGCTTTCTTCTGAAGGACATTGATTGCAGAACCATTGTCGACCAAAATGCGTGGCATTCGGTATCCATTCACCTTAGCAGTTATGTAGAGGGCCTCATGATGATTGTTCCCATAGGACGGGAGGTCCAAGTCAGTGAAAGTGATGACGTTGCCAAATTGTACTTGACCGATCATTTGAGTGAGCTCTTCGGGTGTTGCTTCCGAGGAAATGGTCATTTGAGCCAATGCCTTTTTCAACATCTCACGGTGCTTGTGAGATGCTCCTATGAGATCCCAAACTGAGATGTTTGCTTGTGTCTTCTTTAACTGAGTTAAGAGAGGGTCTTCCGGTTCGCTTGGCGATGAGGCTTTGGCTTGTTTAGGAGGATTTTCATCCCTTGGATCTTTGTTGGTGATCACACGACCGGATCGTGTGAGGAGATTGACTGTTTTAGACCTTTTTTCCTTTTGTTCTAATATTTCCTCCCAAGACATCATATAACAGAAAGAAGATTTATTAAATTCAAGAGGGCTCTCGTCAACAATTGTGGCTAGACGAGTAGGATCCTCGTAGCTACTTTCTATTTCTATCAAATTGACCTCATTGTTTGGCAAAGGATTAGTAACAACATTAGGTAACCCTATCTCTTTATCGTCAAACAAATCTTGGATGACGTCTTTCAAGTGGAACATGAGTTGGTGTCATGGCCGATGAAGTTGTGGTACTTGCAGAAGAGATGATGAGCATGGTTGGCAGGAAGATCTTTCTTTGGAGGTCCACCTTCTCTTGGTTTGATTTTTCCATTCTTGATGAGCACCTCGAAGAGTTCTTCTTGAGTGATACCTTCAAGCTTGTCATAATGTCTATCCCTTTTCTTCTTTTGTGGTGGAGGTACCGCAGAGTACTTGCCATTTCTGGGATGATTGAAGACAATAGCATTAACAGAAGTGTCCTTGGGGTTGGAAGAGGAAGAGGAGTTCTTGTTGTAACAGAATCCACTTTATTTCTTGGCTTCCCTTTTCTGTTTGATGAGGTCATCTAACCGTATGCCCGACTTGTGAAGTTCGGCGAAGCTAGGAAAGTAGTTTCCTACAAGTTTGTCTTGATACTCCTCCCTAAGACATTGTATGAGGATGTGGATTTGTTCGTCTAGGCTGGGCCTATCAACGATTTCAGTCAGTTTGGTTCTCCACCTTTTGACAAAATCTGTGAAGGACTCACTCGGAAGCTGCTTGGATTGTTCGAGATCCCTTCTAGTGGTGCGGTAAGTGGAGTTTTCCTCATATTGCTTTTGGAAAGTACAACTAGCGAGTGGCCAATCGAGTCTTGTAGATAGTGGGAGAGTCATGTACCAATCGCTAGTGGCACCATCGAGGGTTTGTGGGAGGCATTGAGCTAACAGGTTGTCATCAACACCCATATGTAGAATGGCCCAAGAGTAGGTCTCCAAATGTGATTTGGGACAGGTGTGCCATTGAATTTTGCAATGTTGGGTGTTTTGTACTTTCTAGGAAGCTTGGACATGGATTGACGGAGGGTGTCATAATCAATAGAGAGCGAGGCTCCTGTACTCACATCGAGGGATGCAAGTTTCATTTCTAACATGACCATGGTAAGGGGTTCGTTCTTGCTTTCCCCTTTGCTTTCCTTCTTGGATGTGTAGCTATCGTTGTCAGATGAGGAAGATGACGAGCTAGACTCGTACTTCTTTTTCTTGCTTTTGCTTTGGCGGCGACCCTTGGCCTTTTTGGTGTATGACTCCTCTTCTCCGGAGGAAGAATCATTTTTCTTCTTCTTTTCTTTGTTGGCTAGTGCTGCCCTAAGCTCTTGAATTTCTTCCACGAGAGTGTGGATTTGGGAAGCTTGCACTTCTAGGCGATCATTGGCTTCTTTCAGAAGTTTGTGGTTATTTTCGGACAAAGTTTCATTACCCGGAATATTGTCGATGTCGGACATTGTGTTGGGAGTCTTGAAGTTGAGTAGCTTCGAAAAACTGACAGAGGAGATGCAGAGATGATGTCAGGATCAAATCTAGCCCCAATGAGTCGGAAGCAAGCTTAAACGTTTCAGGCTCAGTTTCAGCAAACAGAGACATTATCTCGCGCGAGACATGTAGTCCCGCACGAGACAATCACACGGAAAGTCGATTTTTATTAATCCTAATTTTTGGTCGGAACGGAGAATCCGTTTTGAGGGGTTTCTAAGGCTTTTGTCAGAACCTAACGACTAAGCAATCAATCCGATTTTTGTAAAACAAAGCCACGTAAGATTGTTTTTTTTTTTGAATGATATTTTCTTTTTTTTTAAAGGGACATCCGAAAGGGTCATTCCGAAGGGACTTTTCCGAGGGACTTTTCCGAGTCCTTCTTTATTGTCAATTTTACATGGCTTTGCTTTGGTCAAAAACAAGAAAAGATTACTAAGTCAAACCGACCGGTCACGTAGTGATCCTAAAAGGACAATCTACATGAAAATGTGGCAATGCAGGGCTGGAAGGCTAGGCTCCCAGCGATATGACAATCTAGATGGATTGAATACGCGGAGTGGGATGATCCAACTTCAGAGAGACCGGCGACTAGGTGGTTACCGTCATCCAACCTTAGTGTGGGTCCCGGGTTTATAGAGGGTATGTAGTGCAATGACAGTTATATCATGAGTGCGCGTGTGTGATAGTCAATCTAGGTGATAGGGTAAAATAGAGATTTTTTTTTGAAAATCAAAAGGAAAGCAAATAGTGGCCGCACCAAGTGGTTGCCTAGGTTTCTCCCAAATTAGGGAGACTCAGGCCGTCGTAGTTCCACATAAAGGGATAGAGAGAGAAAGAATAAATTAAATTACAACTCCCGAATTCCCAATGGACCGGACTTTAATAAAATAAAACCCAATCGCACGCAGTTTGTAAATAATCAATTATTTAACTAAAATACGGATTCGAGTTCGACATCTTAAGGGAGGCCTTAAGATGAGGGAACTCTGCAGATAATGAATTCTGGGATCCCCCTTGCGTGTTCAACTCTCGTCTTGGACCTCGAGGTGAACAGGGAAAACCAGAAAACGGCATATTGCCGAGGCGATATCTCGCGCGAGATAGGATATCTCGTGCGAGATATGCCTGGTCTGAAGTAGAAAAAATGAATTTTTATTTAATTTTTTGAAAACCTCTCTTTTAATTTTGACGCAAGTTTAAGCCTCTTAATTTTATGTCCCCAGCAGAGTCGCCACTGTAGCATTGTGAAGGATTTTGGACATCTCCTTTTTATTTATCTTTTGAGTCACCACCTATATTATTCGTTTGGAAAACATAGAAAAACCATTTTTGAGAGAGATTTGGGTTTGGGGCTTAGGTTATGAAATAGGAAGGTCAAGGAGCACCCATTCCACCCAATCCGGAGATCGGTCTTGCTAAAGAAAAGAGAGGTTTTCGAAAGAGAAAATGATTTCAAATAAAAAATAAATAAAGATCCATTTAACGGGGTTAAACGGAATGTAGGATCGATTGCTTTGAGACCATTCCCATGATTTAGGGAGGCTCTTGGACGATCCTAGATTCTATGGATTTATACCACACTAATAATCAATTAGAAAGAGATTTAGGGGTTACCTTGCGTGAGGTGATTCGGGCAGAGTTTTGACTCAAGTTTAGAGTCAAATCTTGACACGGACAGAGCTTCGCCTCAGTCCTTGACTCGGATCTTGATGTTTGTTTATCAACAAGGTTGACAAACAAACTTTGAGGTGATTTTAGGGGTGATTTTACAGGAATATTTCAAGGAGAGAAACTAGTAAAATGTGTGTGAATTGTGGAATTGTGGACCTCTGAAACACTGAAAGTCATCCACTATTTATAGGTGTTGGAGGGGTGTTGAGGATGAGATCAAACACTCCTAGGAAGGTTCCAGGCTCCCAAAATCATTGGTTGGCTGGATGGATAAAGTTTTATCCCGAAAAGAGGTTGAAATCGACGAGGAAACTGTCGTCTGCATGCTGCCGAATGACAATATCTCGCGCGAGACACGCCATTCCGAGCGGGATATTGTTGTCTGTGGACAATTCTGTCCTTTCCCCGTTATCTCGTATGCAGTTTAGTCCCAAACTAACGGTGGTTAGCCAAAACTTAACGAAACATGACGAAATGGTGGATTTCTACTTCTTGACTCAAAGCGAGACTTAGAGTGGTATAAATGTGATCCGATGGGTTCAGAATGGGGTGTCTACAGGGGGACATGTAAAAAATAATGACAACAAGGGAAAAACAGAACTAGGGCGACTAAAAGAGTCCCTAAAGCTTCACCCCACTCACAGTTAATCGAACTGAGATCATGAACACGGTCGACCTAGGTCCCCCTGTCCCAATGAATACTCATAATAAATTCAGAAGGGATAATGGTAGGTACTGTGAGTATTACAAGGACACCGGTCACACCATAAAATAATATATGAGCTTGAAGAGTGTTTTGGTAGAAAAAACAATAATGTAGAATCTTAACTTTGACAATTGTATGGATTTAAACAACTGGGAGGGGACTATGGAATTCGATTAAATGGAATAAAGACATGAAATGAAAAAGTGACACCAAAATTTGTTAACGAGGAAAACCTTAGAGATAATAACCTCTTTGGAAAAAACCCAGGGAGTTAGGTCTCCAACCTTAAAAGTTTCACTATGACAACTGAGATTACAACTGCGGAAGATGATGGAGTGGATTACAAATGATGTGTGCGTAGTGTATGTATAAGAACGTGTTATTTTCCATCTCCATCTCCCCTTAAATAAGATCAACTATTAACGGGTAAGAAGTAGTTCCTAAAATCTCGGCATCTAAGCTTATCCCTTCAACGTCCATAAGACCGAGTCCACTTTGCCGTTTGAAGAGAGGTTGAACGTGTTTGGAAATATCCCGTGTTTATCTCTCTTATTTGCTGTAAAATTATAATAAAGATATTAAAAGAAAACAAATAAGTAAATATTAAATAATACTTACAGTGGAATAACATCTTGACATGCAGGAGCAACTGAAGATATCACCATTCTGAAAAATACCCACAACAATTTGTCCCCAATAACATTTTGACTATCTTGGCAACTGAAGAGGCAAATGTTTTTCTCAATAAATGCTCAACTGCCAGCTTGCATGATTGGACGGGTATAGTGATACGTGGCGCACTACTAGAAACAGGCCTTTTACCGACGGAAATTTCCGTCGGTAATTCCCCAATTTCGTCGGTAAATGGACATTACCGACGAAATTCGTCCGTCGGATTCCGTCGGAAATAATTGGTTGGTAATACCGACGGATCAATTCCGTCGGTATTACCGGCGGATAGTCCGTCCGCAAACAGAAAATTCCACCGGAAACCGTCCGTCGGCAAGGAGGTACGCCGTCCGGTTTGCCGGAGCCATTGCCGGAGGTTACCGACGGAAATATCCGTCGGTAAATATTAAAATAATAAAACCCATTACCGACGGTTAAATCCGTCGGAAAACATAAGTTTTAGCGGCAGATATGTCCGTCGGAAATCTAAAACATTACCGGCGGAATTGTCCGTCGGTAATGAGTTTTATTTTTTTATTTTCAATTATTTACCTACGGATATTTCCATCGGTAACGAGATTAATTTAATTTTTTTATTATTTTTACCGACGGAAATTTCCGTCGATAATTTGTCCACATTTAAAAAAAAATCTATTTTATTATTAAACCACCTGTAAACCTGTCAAATCTGTTTTAAACAAATCCCAAACATAAAAGAAAAACAAACAACCTGTTTTGCTTGAAACAACCATCCAAATCAAGCGAAACATGAAAGGGGTAAGGGGTAATGGGAAAGGGAAAGGGAAGGGGAAAAGGGGAAGGGGAAAAGGGGAAAGGGGAAAGGGGAAAGGAAAAATGTTTTGTTTGAACATCAAATAAAGGGAAACTGTATCCAACAACCTAAAGCAAAACGGGAAAGGGGATAGGGAAAGGGGAAAAGGGGAAAGGGAAAGGGGAAAAGGGGAAAGGGAAACTGTTTCGCTTGGGGAAAAGGGAAGGGAAAGGGAAAGGGAAAGGGAAACAAAATATGTTTGTTTGATTACATGCCAAATAAAATGAATGTTTAACTACCACGACCACGAGCGCTGCCGCTACCGCTACCACCACCACTTCGCCTAAGGTATTGACCGACTGACTCATCGGAAGCATTACCGCTATTACGTTGGTGTGGTTACAAATTCATGGTAGCCAAGTATTGTTGCATGCGCTGCTCAAGCTGTTGCTCCAATATGCTCTGCACATGGGTTTGCACCTGGGCCTCCACTCCGGGCTCGCACCCGGCTCGATCTCGCTCCACTTGCCTCTGAACCTCTCTCTGGACCCGATCATCAAACGCCTCTTGATCCACATGCTGACTACCGGAGGAAGAAGATGAAAAGTATAGCGTAGTAGGGCTGCGGAATGGCATGTTAAAATACCCAGCACCATGTCCTCCGAATCCAGGCAAGCGGTCTCCCTTTGGTTGCTTGTCTCGGAGGACAATGGCCGCCCAAAGCTTTTCACGAAAGGCGGGCCGCTCGGTGCTCTTAGGCGCCATACTTCCTTCTTCAATAGCCTCGTCACGAGCCCGTCTATCATACTCTTCCTGAAGAAAAAAAACATTATGCACTATGGCAGAAAATAATATTTCTTTAACTAAATAATTTATAATTTACTAATAGAAAATACTAGAAACACTTACATAAAGGGTCTGGTAATAAGGGTTAACCCATTGTGGCCCTGAGCCATCAGGAGCCTCCGCAGTATGTGTAGCCATAAACACAGCATCAGCATCAACCTCATCATCTCCGTGTTTTTTTCGCTTAACGTATAAAAAATTAAAACTTCAAAATTTCATCAAAAAATAACAATATATGAATCAAATAGAGTATTTCTTAATTTACAAACGGATAATAAATTAAGTAAGTTTACCATTCGGGACCAAGTCTCGCTGAAGTTAATCGATCCTCCAGTGTGCACACTCCCCCGCCCCTCTTGTGAGTTCCTATTATTATTTACAATTTCTGAATTTTTTTGAAATTTTTCACTATTCCAATAGGCTTCCCACTGCTCCCACGCACTATTTGAGAAGTTAGCTGGAGGCAAACCATCCCTTAGCCACTTTTTTTTCATGTCATATACTTTGCCAGCGTACCGCTTAGCAACTAATTGCTTGAAAGCCTTCAAAATTTGAACGTCGGAGAATCCGGGGCATGAATATGTGTGCTACAAAAATAGTAAAAGTAGTTAAATAAATAGGGAGTAAAATAGTTGTTGCTAATTAATTATTAAGCGTAAATTAGAACATAAAGATGAACAGGGGACTAGTCTACAAACTTTACAAAAGAAAGAGAATTAAGTAATTTTACCCGAAACTGGCAATACCAGAGGTCGAACACATCTTTTGATATTGACTTTGGGGTGGGATAAAATTCCTCAAAAGTATACCCACTTAATAAATCCCCAAACCATAGAGCAGGGTCTTGACAACCACCATGTATAAAACTATTACGATATTAATTGAAAAACAATATATCAATATATAAACAAAGAAAAAGACAATAATAAAATGTAAACATTATATATATGACATTTACAATTAAATAATACTTACTGGCCACTGGGAGAGATAGATATTTCCATTTTTCCTTCCTCATTAATAATTGCGTCCAAATTAACCAGCCCGGATGGTTCACTAACAGGAACACTAGAGCTATCAATACCTGGACTTCTCAAATCATCATCACTACGTCCAGAACCAGAAGTAGAGCCCCTCCCTCCCGTCCTTGGTGAAACAAGACGACGGACAAAACTCGCAACCTTCCCTCTCTTTGAACGATTGCCACCTCGACCCGACATATCTAAACTAGTATATTATATATGTAGACAGAAAATATTATCAAGTAGAACAAAATTTAAATAGTAGAAAGCATTCATTTAGACTACAATATTAAAATGTAAACATTAATTACAGAAGCAACTATTAGTACCTGTAAGTTGGGAAAAGGGAATAAACTGGTACAACAATAACAATAAAACTCCCCTCTAGATCGATCTAGCATACAAAGATCCAAGCAAATTATGGATAATTGTCCAAATCATGAGATAGATGTAATATTACATAGCATGTAAGAGTAACCAAGTAAAATTGAAAAGCATAGTAGAGATGAAAAAAATGATTCTATTAATTGCAGAAAAATTGGACAGTGATAAGTGATATAAAATGTAAACATTATATACAAAACATTATCTGAATTAAAACTAAACTGATTCATTCACTACAATCTTGATCACTATCACTACAAAATTCAATTTCTTCTTCACTAGTTTCCTCGTCGTCGTCTTCTTTCCCATCTTCATCATCGGACCCAGATATATACCCTTCTCCTTCCTCATCCTCCACATTGTCATACTCTATTTCATTGAAAGGACTTCCTCCCCTAGTGGATGGGTGTTTTCGGCCATTAATGCTTCATCCTCGACATTATCATTCAAGGAAATAATCGGAGGTATAGGCATTTCCTCTTCCTGATAACAATCATTTAATGATGAATCAATATTTGAAGTAGAAGTTTTTGCATGCAATGGTATATCAAAAGTGCTTCTTGCTTTGGTTTTCCATACGGCCCACCATCCGCTAGACTCTCTTCGTCGACGGGGGTAGGGGGTCATATACACCTGTTGTGCTTGAGATGCAAGAATGAACACATCATCACCATTATGCCTAGAAGAATGCTTTAAGTCAACGAGATCAAAAGTGCCATGTTTTGTAATGCCTCGCTCAGCGTCCCGCCACTCACAATTGAAAAGAACTACATAATTTCCAAAAAAGTACTCCAATTCAATAACTTCTTTCAATACACCATAATAATCGATATTTCCTTTGAGATTGACCCCGCTATTCCAAGTTGATTTCGTTTGGCCATATTCTTCAGTGTGGAATACGTAGCCATTGACAAAATATCCCTTATATACATTCACTCTTAAGGACGGACCGTGTGCTAATGCTTGTAATCTCGCAGCTTTTGTATCTCCACGGTTGTTCGAAATCTAAATAAAAACACATAGATAGTAAAAAACGCATACTTCAAATTCTATTAAAAACATTGAATTAATGAATTGGCATTTACATAAATATCAAACCAGGAGGGAAATTCGTTGTCTGTCCTTATTGAAATCAATTCAGGCGCAATGTCTCCAGCCTGTTCTTCGAACATACTGCATTCAAGGAGAACATAAAGTTACTTAGTTCGTATTAAAGTTATTAGGATTAACATTACTTAATAACAAATGAAGAATACTTACTTCAAGTAGTCCTCGACCTCAGCACAGTTAAGGAGAAAATAGAGTTTAGCCGCTTCTAATTCTTTTTTGCTTAGCATGCGCGTGCACTTTCTATTGCCAAGGAATCGACCAGGAGAAGAAAAAACTGAAATTTTTCCATCAGGATCAGTGACTCCCCCATCATAATTGCGTCCCACTTTAGTGAACCTTGTCTCAATGTCGGGGTGAAAATATGTTGAAACAAATGACACAATTTATCGACAATCACTGATTCAGACATAGATGCCTCAACTTTTGCTCTATTGCTCATTTTCTTTTTTAAATTCCCCAAAAATCGTTCAAATGGATACATCCATCTGTACTGAATAGGTCCTCCAACTCTAGCTTCATAAGCTAGGTGAATTGGTAAATGATCCATTGAATCGAAGAAAGATGGCAGAAATATCTTTTCAGGCTTGCATATTGTCACCACAATGCTCTCTTCGAGTCTTCTCATATCCTCAACACGAAGAGTGCTGGAAGTCAATGCTCTGAAGAATTCACTCAATTCTGTTAGGGCAACCCATATTTCATTAGGGAGAATGTCCCTAAATGCAATGGGTATCAACCTATCCAATAATACGTGACAATCATGACTTTTCAACCCATATACCGTCCCTTCTTCCACATTCACACAGTTGCCAATATTAGATGCATACCCATCAGGAAGTTTCAAATCTTTCAACCACTACAGAACACGTCGCTTATCCTCTCTTGACAGATCAAAGGGAGCAACTGGTTTGAAATCTTTTCCATTAACTTTAATAATTTTGAGATCTTTACGATTGCAAATCGCTTCAATGTCTAGCCGACCCTTGTCTGTGTCCTTCGTTGAGGCCTTAAAACCCATCACTGTATTGAAAATATTGTCAAACACATTTTTTTCAATATGCATGACATCAAGGTTATGTCTTATCAAGTTCGTCTTCCAATAAGGTAACTCCCAAAATATACTCTTTTTAATCCAGTTATGGTCTTTACCAAATCCCTCTGGTCTATCCTTTGAAAACATCTTTCCCCACCCGACATCAGACACCTCAGACACCTGCTCAAAAATATCCTCGCCACTCAGATGAGGAGGGTGGCCCCGACACTCAACTCTATTTTTGGTAAAAGCATTCCTCTGTTTACGAAATGGATGGTCACTGGGAAGAAACCGTCTTTGGCAATCAAACCAACACTGCTTCTTGTAATGCTGAAGTGTGAATGCATCTGTATTTTCCATACAATACGGATAAGCCAATCTCCCATGTGTGCTCCATCCCGACATCATACCATAAGCAGGATAGTCATTAATTGTCCACATCACTGCAGCCCTCATGTTAAAATTTTGCAACTTGAAAGCATCCCATGTCTAGACACCATCATTCCACAGCTGTTTGAGTTCATCCATCAGAGGTCGAAGATACACATCAATGTTTTTGCGTGGATTCGAAGGCCTGGGAATGAACAAACTCAAATACATATAAGGATCACCATACATAACCACGGGGAAGATTATACATTGTGACTATAACAGCAAACATGAATAAGATTTTGCCCGGTCCAAATGGAGAAAACCCATCCGTACATATCCCCAAATTTATGTTTCTAGAATCCGCAAAGCAAAATCGTGGTAAGTGGCATCAAAATGTTTCCATGCTTCACCGTCAGAAGGATGAGTCATCACACCCTCTTCACGAGGACACTCTTTGTGCCAACGCATGGCTTCTGAGCTTTCTTTCAATGCATAAATTCGTTGCAACCTGGGAATTAGCGGCATATAACGCAACTACGCCCGAGGCACGTTTTTCTTGTGCTTGGCACTACCACGGCGTGGTGGCTTATACCTACTAAGTCCACATATTGAACATGAATCGAGGCCCTCATTTTCCTTATAAAAAAGCATGCACTGATTCTTGCAAGCATCAATTTTAACATACCCAAGACCGATCTGCCCCACCAACTTTTTCGTCTCATAAAAATTGTGAACCATATTATTTTCTTCGGGTAGCATCCGTTATCCCCATGACATGATACGATCGTAAGTATGCTGGCTCATATTTGTATCAGCCTTGATAGTTAGAAGCTCAGTCACTTGCTCTAACACTGTAGCCATTGCACAAGGATGAATTTTCTCATTTGCAGAGTCCATTAAATCCATAAACTTCTTTGCAACGGGATTTGGTGCCTCTGTTGGATTAGGGTTCCAATCAAACTCTGGGCCAGCCACATTTCGAACCATATCATCCAAATCGACAGACGACTCCTCTTCATCAATCAAATGTTCAAGTTCCCTTGGTGGACCAAGTGATACAGTAGGATGATTGCGAACACTTGTTTCAACCACATAACGCTCCCCGTGCGCTACCCATACCTTGTAACCATCAACAAACCCTGCCTCCAAAACATGTTTCTTTACCCATCCAACACTCAGATATTTTCTATTCTTACACTTTTTACAAGGACACCTAATCTTATCATCACGCATGCACTGAATATGCGCTCTAGCAAACTCCACGAAATGTTCTAAACCTTCTAAGAATTGAGGTCTGACACCCCTTCTACCGGGATTACTACGATTATCTATCCAACTACGATCTTTTCCAGACATAATTAACTCCTGCATTTTATAATATATTAACAGTTTAGATGTAATTAACGCATTACAATTCCCTAAATTTGGATTACAAACTTAAAAGCAACAAGACACTTCATTTAGGTTTATTGATATCAAACCCTAACCCTAATTCACATCGGCTTCTCTTTCCCAGCGTCTCTCTCCAAGCAATTTCTACCCCAACTTTCATACTCTAACCCTACCCAAAATTCATAATCACTACCGATTTTACCATCAAACTTGCAAATCGTCATGGCTTCAGACTACTTCAGACTTTAAGAGGAAGAAAGGGCTCAAATTGCAAGAAAATGTAGTCTGTTTAGGTGGATGTGAATAATTTTAAATATTAATATTTAATTCTTTGTTGTAAAGTATATCATTCTCTAGGGTGAAAGGACAATTCATGTCCATTAGGTTTAGAATTGGGGTTGGCTTCTATCCCATCCCGAAATACACGTATGAATTGCAAATATCACTTTGTCTACTTGCTTTATAATCGAAAATCAAGAAATTTCGGCAGCATAACCCTATGGTCTCCAAGTGCACGACGTAGACTAGGTCAATCAAACACTATCGATTAGAATCGATAGTGTGTAATCAACCATGTCTAGTATACACTCAGAGAACAATAGAATTAATGCAACCGAAATATCTCAACTATCGATTATTCAAGCAATTTTAATAGACAATAAGGATATTTACAAAATCATATAATCGTGCATTTCAAGACTGTCCACACGGACAATTTAAGAATCGATGACTACATGTTGACCTCAACATGATAAGTTAAAGATTATTAAACGGGTTTCTAAGCTTTTGTGTTTCAACCGTCACAACATCACGTCGTAACATTAATTTTTATTCATTACCGTAAAATGCATAATTTTACAATAATGAATTAACACACACATCTATCATATTTTTTAAATTATTAATATTGTGAATAATTTTAAATATTAATTCTTTGTTGTAAAATATATAATTTTACAATCATGAATTAAATTAACATTTATAAACAAGATGAGAGTCGTTATCATCCACAACTATCAAAACCCTATCTCAGCTTAGACCAAGAAAGACAGAGCAAACAAGTTCTCGACTGTTTGAGCAAAGGATTTTCTGTTTAATAAGAGTTTTTCCAGTTTCACTGTCCTCCTCTCTAAGGATCTCAAACATAACAGCCATGTTTGTGACAGTGCCTATTTTACTCTTCACTGGTGTTATACGGTCACAAGTAAAAACAAGGTAACAGTATAACACCAGTGAAGAGAAAACATAACTTTCCTCCAATTTTTTCAATCTCCACCTTCCATTTACCCAAGATCCTGATTGCAGAATCTTCCTCATAAGCTTGAGGGCAACACCGCCAGCTTTCAATCTTATGAGGAAGATTCTTCAATCAGGATCTTGAGTAAATGGAAGGTGGAGATTGAAAAAATTGGAGGAAAGTTCTGTTTTCTCTTCACTGGTGTTATACTGTTACCTTGTTTTACTTGTAACCGTATAACACCAGTGAAGAGAAAACAGACACTGTCACAAACATGACTGTGATGTTTGAGATTCTTAGAGAGAAGAGGACAGTGAAACTGGAAAAACTCTTATTAAACAGAAAATTCTTTGCTCAAACAGTGCAGAACTTATTTGCTCTATCTTTTTTTATCAAAGATGGACGAATTTTGATAGCCGTGGGTGAGAAAGGCTCTCATCTTATTTATATATATACATATATGTATATTTTTATTTTTATTTTTATTTTATTTTTTATTTATTATTATTATATTTTTTTATTATTTTTTATTTATTATTATTATTATTATTATTATGATTTTAGTTTATTTTATTATTAGTTATGTTATTGATTTATTTTGTTTTATTTATGTTTATTTTTTATTTTTTATTTATTTTATTTATTTTTTTATTTTTTTACTTATTTATTTGTTTTTTTTCCAACAACCTTTTCACACGATGACATATGAGGATTAATGTTAGCCGACCCCAAATTATTTTGGGACTAAAGCTTTGTTATTATTGATTAGGAGTCTAATTCCTTAACAATACTTCCATCTAAGTCTTCCTAATTTTAGACGTTCACCCCCCTCCCTCCCCCTTTGACTTTACACAAGTCATCTAATACAAATTAAGAGTAAACAGTTGACTGCTTGATCAAAAAGTGTGATCCGACCTAAGGTGCATCTAGGGTGCCAGGATTGATATCAGGCGCTCAAACGTAGGCAAGATACATCACCGTCCGCGATGCCGTCAATTGCCCAAAAATGGGATCTAGAACTAGTGAGGTAGTGTGCGGCAGATTATACATAACCCAATAATTCTAATTCAAAAGAACATTTTCACCAAATTAGCCCCAACTTCTTAAATCTACATATACCCACATACATAAACATGGCAGCCATGAAAAAACAGCTTACACATACCAAGTTATAGATTAAATTAAGAACAAAGATGGACATGAAGCATATAAACATTTATAAAAACAATCACAAATCCTTGTCCGGATAAACAAAATCATTTTTGATGTGTCAATTAAAAACATTTACATGTCAATGGTCAATAACTCCCATCAAAGAATATCCATTCAGCCATTTTATGCACCACTTCCAGTTTCTTTACAATATATTACATTAATAGCAGCGTAGGACTCTTTATACACAAAAACTAACAAAAAACAGTTTTGATCAAATCACCAATTCTGCCTCATGAATAAAAAGACAATGTTCAAACAATGGCTACAGTTTGCACAAATGAGACAAACAGACCAAATAGCTCATAACAATAAGCACATATTCTATTATCTATAATACAATCAAACATAAAACTGAGCCTAAATATGCTATCTGAAGTCCTTAGATTAAATTAAGAATAAATTTTCTGATTAGGTATGTCCACTTGAGGTAAATTTAATAGTTTATCGGTTGAGAAATCTTGTGATGGTCTTTGAGAAATAGAAAGGAGAAATCCTTACCAAAAATTAGGAAGGTATCGGAGGCAACGGCGGCGAACGGCGGCAACGACGTCGAATGGCTGTGACAAATGAGAGAGAGAGAAAGTGAGAGAGAGAAAGAGATTGAGAGAGAGAAAGAGATTGAGAGAGAGAAAGAGAGCTTACCGGCAATAGAGACGGCGACGGCGAACGGCTGGCTCGGCGGCGATGGCGTTGTTCAGAGACTAGGGCGTTTGTTTGCGAATTACTGATGAGAGAGAGAGAAAGTGAGAGAGAGAAATCGAGTAAGAGAGAGAAAGCGATTGAGAGAGAGAAAGATGGCTTACCGAAGATGGCGACGGCGAACAACGGCGTTAGGGTTCGCGTTCTTCGCGAATGACTGAGTTGAAGGCGTAATAAAAATGAAGGCGTGATTAAAAATGGGGATTTTTTCATTATATATAGGTCTTTGTTACCGACGGACGGGTCCGTCGGTATTACCGACGGAATTTTATCAATTACCGACGGACAACACGAAATTTTTTTAAAAAAAATTCCCAATAAAATAAAATTAATTTCCATCGGTAACCGTTTGTTTTCCGTCGATATTACCGACGGACGACGTCCGTCGGTAAAAGTCCGTCGGTAAATGCCATGTTTCTAGTAGTGGAGGTAATGGACGGTTGGGGAGTAAACTTAGGGAAAAGTGGTTTTTTGGAATTAGAGCTCTTTTTAATTTAAATAACTGCTTGGATGGTTCTTAATAAGCTTCTCAAACCTTCCATTTTGCTCCTCCCTGCTACGGCGTTCACCTGTAAGGTAATATTCTCCGCTCTCTCTTCCCTTCACTGACTCCATTGATTTCGCGTCTTTGCTTGTTTGCCATTATGGGTAGGACTAGGTGGAGTTCAACCAAAGCTAAGAGTGCGCCACCTCCACAGGCTCCCATAGAAATTGATTTTGAAGATTTCTCGTGTGAAAATCTCCTTGCTAAACCAGATGAGGAGACGTGTATTTTTAGTGATGCCCAAATCGAGTCACTAAAACAACAATGCTATTTTCCTAAAGGTGCTATCTTGAGTACCCCTTTCTTCTAGGGTTTAGCTATCCCTTCCCTCCGTTGGTTTCTGAATTTTTTTAAAAGACTCAACTTGCTTATCCTCAACTGATTCCTATGGCTTGGAAAATCTTTGCCTTCGTTATAAAAGTGAACAGGGAGAATGGTTTAGACCTAGGTCTTCAAGAGATAGCCTATTCGTACGATCTCCAACCTTTTGGCTCAAAAAGATATCTTTTTAAGAAGAGATCAGGTAGGAATTCCCTAATGAGAACCACATATTCGAGTGATAGGGGATGGAAAAATAGGTTTTTCTTTGTTGATAGGGCATCCATTGAAGGAGGGAATGAGGTACCAAGCGAGTGGAACAAGGGAGGTACTTTAATTCCTAACTTTGTGATTTTCTGTTCTTGAGACAAACTAAAATCGTAATTGCTTTTACCTTTTTTCAGATATTGATCGGGGAGAATTATTCCCACCGGTAGAAGACACCTTGGCAAAAATTGATGAATTCTTCAAACTTCTCTTGGACAAAAGATCTCCTAGGGGACTGTTGGAATCACCTCTGTTTGTTCAAGAAGATCAAAAAGCATCAACCTCCGTCATTATGTCTACAGGTAAGCATGCTGTCATTTTATTTCATTAATCTGATGCATTATACTTCTTGACATTTTTTATATGTTGACACAGTTTCCAAACCAGTTGTCTCAGGATCAGACTTTGATCTGGATGACATTGATGCCATGTTTGGAGACACCCTTCTTAAGGTAGAGATGAAACCACCACCGGTTCCTAAGAAGATTTCTGTCTTGGATGAGAGCGCTGGAATTGGCTCTAGGGTTAAGAAGAGGAAGGCAATACAAGATGAAGTGATTGAGGTTGTTGATGTATTTGGAGAACTGCCTATGGAGGAGTTTAAGAAGAAATGTATGAGTTTCGCAGCTGGGGTAAGATGTTACTAACCAACCTTTCAACAGTCTTAAGTTTTCATAACATCCTTTGATACTAATTTATTTATGTCACAGGCTATGGGGTATGTGGAAGATTTGACAAAGGAACATGAGGTTTTTAAGAAAAAGTCCAAATCAGAGGTGGCATTGGCAAAGAAGGAAAAGATTTTGTTGGAAAACAAAGTGAAGGCACATGAAAAAGTTTTGGGAGAACAGGCCAAGATGTTGGAGGAGCAGGAGAAGACTGTGAAGGATTTATTGGATAGTTTAGCAAAAATTGAGGATGATCACCTTAAGGAGATTGCTGAAGTAAAAGGTTCTTGCAAATTGGTTGCTGCTAAAACTTTTTCTCAGTGTAGAATCAAGATGATAAAGGAGTTTCAGTAAGGAAAGGCTCAGAATTGGGATATCAACAAGGAATATGCCCATTTCTCCAAGCTGACATGTGAACCAGTAGATGAGGGTGAGGTTTCATCAAGCCCACATGAGGCAGTTGTAAAGGAAGCATCAGAGGTTGGAGAAGTTACTCCTAAAGCAACACCTGAGGCGGATGCCATCTGAAAAAGGTAAAACAAGTTTATTTTGTTTTTTGCTGGTATTACTAGGGTAGAATCCCAAAGACAATTATAACTTTGTTGGTTATGTAATAGGTCCATAAGGACCGAAGACAATTTCTTTTAAGTGTTGGGTTGGTCCAACATTTTTGTGTTTTAGCTTTAGCAGTTTGAATGTTGGATTATTGTCTTAACTTTTAGGGATGTTCTTATGGTAGCTTTAGAAAAATTATGGTTTGGTAATTTTCAAGCATGTCAAGGCTTGTTTCATTTTTTATGAAATTTTCTTTGGATGGTCATATGTTATGCTCGTAAGGTGACATGATAGTATGTCAAAACAACAGATACATAAGATGTCACGTACATGTCATAACCACAAGAATAAAACATGAGATCAATCATTTAACTGAGTGGGAATGGGTAAGCTATATGAGTTTACCCATATAGGCCCACCCCACACCTCAATTAAAGAGATAACTTGCGCTCCAGGCGAAGGTGTGGTAACCTAACATCTTAAGAAAGAGGTAATTAACTCTTTAAACCTTAGAAGGGATTGTGTACCTTTACTTGAGAAGAGATGGCCAGTCTCTGACGGAGGAGAATTCATTGTCCTTTTGAATTTGAGTACTTTCGACATGTCCCCATTCCCTTATGTCAACATCTCGCAACACAGAGACATATTAGAGATGGACGTCAACTATGTTGATGCCCCTCCACAAATTATGTTAGTGACATCTTAATTTGTAGTAAAATGGAAAAACAGTAAATAGGGAAATGAAAGGTTACATAATAAAAGATTATCCATACCTGGGATGAGGTGATTTTAAGGGAGGCATTGTCTAGACGTAATACCTTTTAAGGTGAATGGCGTTCCAACTCCGTGGGATCATTTGGCCATCCAAGGTTGACAGACGATACGCTCCTTTCCCGGCTTGTGCGTCAATTAGGTAGGGTCCTTCCCACTTTGGGGCGAGCTTGCCTGCATTGAGTTCTTTTGTATTTTGGAATGCCTTTCGCAGGACTAAGTCTCATACTTGAAACCTTCTAACCCTTACATTCTTGTTGTAAGACCCGGCTACCCTTTGCTGATATGCTACCATCCGAATTTTGGCCATGTCTCTTAGCTCATCTACGGTATCCAAGTCATGTGTCAAGATGTCCTTATTATGCTCAGATGTCATCAAGCTGTACCTGGCTGTAGGTACAAGAACTTCTGCTGGAATGACTGATTCTGTTCCAAACACCAGTGAATAGGGGGTCTGACCAGTAGCGTTCTTAGATGTCATCCTGTCAGCCCATAAAACCATTGGTAACTCTTCTGCCCATCGTCCTTTCTTCTAGTTCAGTCTCTTTTTTAAGTTGCTTATGATTATCGTGTTGCTGGATTCTGCCTGTCCATTGGCTTGAGGGCGAACAGGTGAAGATGTCACCATCTTGACTCCCCAACTATTCAAGAAATTCTGGGTTTTTCTACTAATAAACTGGGAGCCGTTACCACAAATTATCTCTGAAGGTATCCCAAACCTGATGAATATATTTCTTTTGATGAAAGAGATAAATTCTCTGTCGCAGACTTGTACGTATGCCTCAGCTTCTACCCATTTAGAAAAATAGTCTTTCATGGCTAGTAGAAATACTATCCCTCCTGGGGCCTTGGGTAATTTTCCTACGATGTCCATTCCCCAAATCATAAACGGCCGCGGCGACAGGATAGGATGTAACAATTTAGCTGGTTGATGTACGATGTCACCATGTCGTTGACAGGAGTCACACTTCTTTGCATATTTTGTGGCGTCTCTATGCATTGTGGGCCAAAAATAGCCCATCCTCAGAGCCTTGGTATACATACTTCTGCCCCCGGTATGATTTCCACACTGCCCTTCATGCAGCTCCTTTGAAACCTGGTTGGCTCGGCCTGCTTCTAGACATCTTAAGTAGTGACCTGCAGCAGATTTTCTAAACAAAATGTTATCAATAAGTAAATATTTAGATACTCTTACCCTGAAGGCTCTAGCATTCTTCTCCTCAGCTGGGATCGTATCATCTAAGAGATACTTGATAATAGGGGCTGTCCAGGAAGTTACTGCTGGAGGGGCAGGGATGTCGACATCTAGAACGAACAGCTCAAGACGATCAATTGCTGGGATGTCAACATGTACAATTGGGATACTCGTCTGTGAAATGCTTTTGAAGGCTGAACCTAAGTTTGCCAGAGCATCTGCTTGAGAATTTTCCTCACGTGAATCTGCTCCAAAGTAAATGTTTTGAATTTGGCCGCCAATATTTTAACAATTTCCAATATGTCGTCATCTTTGCATTTTTTGCTATGTAGGATCCGTTGTAATGGTTAACAATTAGCAAAGAATCCATAAACACCCGAATGTGCTTGAATCTAGGTCCTGGGCTACTGCTAAACCTGCAATTAATGCCTCATATTCTGCTTCAATATTAGTGGCCTTAAAACTACAACTGATGGACTGTGGTATTATGTCCCCTTGTGGTGATTTTAGTACAACTCCAAGACCTGTACCTCTCATGTTGGAAGCACCATCTATGTAGAGCGTCCATATTTTCAGGATGTCATCATCTTGAAGTTGCTGAACTTCCAACTCCACTTCTGGTTGCATGGTTGGACTAAAGTCAGCCACAAAATCAGCTAGAGCTTGAGATTTTATTGCTGTTATGGGTTCATATTTGATATCGTAAGTGCTCAATTGAACGGACCATTTAGCCATTCGACCTGACATCTCTGGTTTTCTCATAACATTCTTAATAGGATAGTTAGTACGCACAATTATAATATGTGTTTCAAAATAGTGTCTTAATTTAACAGAAGTAGTTATCAAAGCTAAAATTAACTTCTGTAAATGAGAGTACCTGGTCTCCGCATCTAAAAGTGTCTTACTTATATAATAGATGGGTTGCGGACTACGATCTCATTCTGTCACTAAGACTGCACTTACAGCGCTTTCTGATACTGCTAGGTAGATGTAAAGATGTTCACCCTCCTGAGGTTTGGCTAATAATGGAGGTGTCGACAGGTAACTTTTGAGTTCCTGAAAGGCTTGTTCATGCTGATCTTCCCACTGGAACTTCTTGTTTTTTCTCAGGATGTCATAGAATGGCTTGCATCGATCAGAAGACTTTGAAATGAATCTGGTGAGTGCAGCAATCTTCCCTGTCAATCTCTGGACGTCTTTGACGGATTGAGGTGACGACAAGTTGATAATGGCACGTATCTATTCTGGGGCAGCTTCTATACCTCTTTTAGTTACCATATTATCCAAAAACTTCCTTGCCTTCATTCCAAAGTTGCATTTAGCTGGATTAAGTTTCATATTGAAACAATCCAAGATGTCGAAGGCTTGAGATAGGTTGCTTATGTGATCTTCGGATTTCTTGGATTTTACTACCATGTCGTCAATATAAACTTCCATTGTGTCCCCAATCTGGTCTTTGAACATTTTGTTGACGAGCCTCTGATATGTTGCACCTGCATTTTTTAGTCCAAAAGGCATAGCAATATAACAATAAATACCTGTGGGCGTTATGAAGGCGGTGTCCTCCTGATCAGATGGCTCCATATGGATTTGTTGGAATCCTGAGGATGCGTCCATGAAGGTGAGGAGCTCGTGTTCGGAGGTGGCATCAACCAATGAATCTATGTGAGGCAAAGGGAAAGGATCTTTTGGACAGGCTTTATTCAAGTCGGTGAAGTCAACACAGACTTACCATTTCCCATTCTTCTTCTCGACCACAACCACGTTTGCTAACCATCTTGGATAATCTACATCTCGGATCATGTTGGCTTTGAGTAAGCGCTCCACTTCTTCCTTGATGATCTGGTTTCTTGTTTCTGCAAACTTCCTACGTTTCTGGTGCACTGGCTTAAAACTAGGATCAATGTTAAGTTTGTGGGTGATGACATCTTTGCTGATGCCGGTCATGTCATCATGTCTCCAAGCAAAACTCTTTGCTCTGCTTCTTAATAGGTCCACAAGCTTTTCTTCTATATCTGGTGGGATGTCACTGCCAATAAGTACCTTGATGTCTGGATTGGAAGGATCTAGTAATACTTCTTTCACATCGTTCTCCCTAGCTTCCAGGACTTCACATACTTTCCTCTGTAATTGCTATGCTTGTTTGGGAGATGTAGACGCCTTCATTGAAGTCTTATAACACTCCTTGGCCACTTGCTGGTCACTGTATATTTTGGCGATACCCCAAGGTGTTGGGAACTTCACACACTGATGGTAAGTGGATGGTACAGCCTTCATCCCATGAATCCACGGTCTTCCAAGAATGACATTGTAGGATGTTGCACAGTCAATTAGGCAGAATCGCTCCATGGTGTTGAGGCCTTTTGAGTAGATTGGAAGTTTTATCTCTCCCACTGTTTCTTTGACTTCACCACTGAAGCCTACCAACACTGAGGATTTCTTGACAATCTCCGATTCTGGGATGTTCATTTCCTTAAGGGTGCTCAACATAATGAGATTGACAGAGCTGCCTCCATCGACCAGGATACGTCTGATGGTACAATTGGTGATCTGCAAGGAAATAACTAGGCCATCATGATGGGGTTCCAGCAAATTATCTCAATCACTCTCATCAAAGGTGATTGGCTCCTGGCAAGGTGTCGACATCTTGGGTTGTCTTTCTGGCTTCTCCTCTTTTGACTCCTTAGCATGTCTCTTTACGGCAGAATAGGATGTGCCACAAATTTCTGAACCTCCACTAATGAAATTGATGACCTTTGTTGATGTCGGGGGAGAAACTGGTCTTTCGACTTCATGTGGAGCTTCTGCATTTTCTGCCTTCTTCTTTCTGGATCCCAGCAACTCCTTAAGATGTCCCTTTGAGAGCAAGTAACTGATCTCCTTTCTTAGTGCGATGCAATCTTCAGTAACATGCCCTAAGTCTTTATGGTAAGCGCACCATTTTGACTTTTCATGCCATCCCGTGGTCTTTTCTGTCTTCTTTGGCCATCTGGCTTTGTCCCCCAGGTTGCCCATTGCACAGAGTACACCTGGAATGTCAACAAAAAAACAATAATCAGAAATGTTAGGCACATTATCACTATCTTCATCCTCACCCTCTATTGAATTAATTTTGCTGCTATCAATTCTCGGATAAGGATTGGAACGGTTGTTCCTGCGATGGGATGATTCAGTCTTCCTGTCAGGGTTGTCATATGTTTAAAACTTGGATGAGGACTTCGATCTTCGCAGCTCATCTTCCTCCAATCTTATGAATCTTAGGGCCCTGCTCCTGACTTCTTCTAACCGCTTACAAGGAGTCATCACCAAATCTTGATAATACTGTGAATCCTTCTTCAGCCCCATTTTGAATGCTTCTGTGGCTGTGGACATGTCAAGATGGGGATCTCTAGCACTTCTTTATTGAACCGGTGGACATATTCATTAAGAGTCTCATTAGGCTGCTGGGTCACATTGTAGAGGTCACTTGTCAGCTTCTCGAATTGTCGACTGCGTGAGAACTGATTATAGAACATGTTGATAAGATGGGCGTATGAACCAATTGAACCTAGGGGTTGCCTAATCAGCCATTTGAGAGCTGGTCCAACCAAGGTCGATCCAAATCCTCTGCACAAGCAAGCCTCCCAGAATTGAAGTGGAATATGAACTTGTAAGTACCCAAATCCGGATCGTCAAAATCCGTCAGAAAGTTAACCGAAATCCGTTAACTGGCCCGCTCCAGGTTAACCGGAACTCGTTAAACTCCCCGTTGCCATGCCAACGAGACGTCCCGGGACTACCCCGTGCATCCCGACGTTGAAGCGTACTTAACACGTGTCATCACACGTAAAAGTACGGCTTTTCCTGAAAAACGCACTTTCCGGCACTTTCCGGGGGCGTTTCGGACATTTTCCGGACTGTTATTTTCAAAAACGGACAAAACCGGGACCCGGGAGCGAATTCCCACACCTTTGGTGACTCACAGGGCACGTGGCAGCCATGCCACCTCCCTCTAGTCACCTTTCAATCACAAATCAAGCTGAAAAGACCAAAATATCCCTGGATTTCAGTCAAAGTCCGGCCGGACTCCCTGTGCAAATTTTCTGAAATTGCCAGCATGCCCCTCAAAATTCCAAAATACCAAAAAACCCTGAAAAACAGTCTAAGTCTGTCCGGACTCTTACTGCATTTTTCACCTATAAATAGAAGTTGCTGTCAAAGCCAAAAGAGGAACATTTTTACTCCAAAAAAATCACATACCCCACGGCCCAAACTGATTTTCACCCCTTCCGAGCTCCCGTTTTGTCTCGATTCGCATGAAACTTCCGTATTTTGATCAAATATGCCCCTCACCAATCCGAAACACCGTTTCAAACTAATTTCCATGTCCCGTACACACCCCAGAGCCAAAGGAGTCGACCCTAGCCATAGGTATAACTCCCTCTCTCTAAATCTCTCATTTCGTGTCGGTTTACGCGCCAGTCGCTACAACCATTTCGAACAACGTTATTGAAATGTAGACGCCTCCGTCTAACGGGGTCCGATACGTTTTAACCCCTCGATCCTCTTCTCTTCCCGTAAGAGAAGTAATCATGGGTTAAAACGGCGTTCCGACCCCGTTCCGTTTACTTTTTATGTCATTTACCATTCCGGATCCATCGATCCGTCGATCGTCACTTACTTTCTGTCATTTACAATTCCTAGCCGTTTTGGCTCGTTGATCGTCATTTACAATTCCGAGCCATTTTGGCTCGTTGATCGTCATTTAAAATTCCGAGCCGTTTTGGCTCGTCGATCGTCATTTACAATTCCGAGCCATTTTGGCTCGTTGATCGTCATTTACAATTCCTGATCGTTTGATTCCGTTGATACTGCTTTAAATACTGTCATTTACAAAGTTCGACCCGTTTGGATCGTGATAGTATTTACTTTTCAAAGTCCGAGTCGCATCCCAATTCGTTGATTGCATGTCATTTAATACGCGTTTTTCCCATAAAAATCGTTAACAATGTAATGCCCGGTTCAAAACAGGAGTTCGTCCTTCGAACTCTCTTTCAAAACACGCGAAATGACGTTTGGCCTCCAAACGCTCATCTTCAAACTAAAAGCCGCCATTTGACACATAAAATCATTTAATACATTTTTTCCCGTAAAAATCATTAACAATGACTCGCCCGGTTCAAAACCGGAGTTCGTCCTTCGAACTCTCTTTCAAAAGTTCAAAATCGACGTTTGCCATGCAAACGCTCATTTCAAACTCAAAATCGACGTTTGTCATGCAAACGCTCGTCTTTTCAAACAAAGTCACCTAATCAACGTTTGACATTCAAACCAAGATTAAGCTTGTCATTCAAGCCCCCATTTCAAAACACACACACACACAAGTTTTTGAGAAAGGTAGAAAGACTCGTCATGCGAGGCGTTTCGGATGATCTCGTAATACTCTTCCCGAAACGTAACGTGACCTCCGAACCTAACAATCTCTGGTACTCAAAGCTTTTTACTCGTTTTTGCTACCAATAAAAATGATCCCCTGTTTTCAAAGCCTTTTCCTAAGTTTTTGCTACCAATAAAAATGACACCTTTTCACAACAACCGTTTCTCAACGTTTGGGCTCAAAATACAAAAACCGCGTGGCTGTGAATGTGTGCCCAAAATTTGGATTCACGCGAGTTTGAAGACATCCGGTTTAATTTAAAAAATGGAGTCGCCACGCCATTTTGATTTCCTCAAAACTTTGAAAAAAAGGATTTATGGGTTCGGAGGTTAAGTTACCCCTTGGGAAGAACGGATCGTCGTTCACCCAAGGTGCCTTGCCGTAGCAAGTCTCCCTAGATTCCGTTTATTTTGCTTGCTTGCGTGCTTTCTTGTGTGCATGTGTTTGAATGAAAGGGGAGGGAATGTCCCAAGTTGTCTTCCGGACGTACAAACCATTTATTGGTTGTCGCTCGGGATTTCTTGGATTTTATGCATTCGGGATTTTGATCCCGTCCTCATCTTGGACTTGTGATCATCGCATTTTGACCTCGGGACTTGAGTGATCGAGAGAAGGACTCTCGTTTATAGTCCAAAATGAGGTTCTTTAGGAAGGAATGTCCTTAGCCCATCAATCCTACACTTTAAGACGATCGAGCTTATATGAATGCTTCATGCTCGTCTTAAGTGATAATCGAAGATATAGGGTTCAAGGTTGTCCCTTTCTAAAGAGATTATGGAACCTTTAATGAAGGAAACGATATAAAGATAGGATCTTTACACCGGTCCATTCCAAGGTTGCAAATGGGGACATGGGGGAAGGCATGTAAAAATGACATTTTTAGTGAAAAGATGACATTTTTGGGTTGCAAAGGATGCATTTGATTTGCAAAGGATGCATTTGATTTAAAGACATGATTTTTATGCAAAGGATGCATTTTTATGAGGAAATTAGGGCTTAATATGCAAAGGATGCATAAAGATTGCATTTTGAAAAGCAAATGATGCATTTTTATGATGAAGGAATGACATTTAATGCAAAGGATGCATGAAAATGGATTTTAGGTGCAAAGGATGCACCTTTTTTATAAAGACATGATTTTTATATGCAAATGATGCATTTTGGATGTAAAGATTGCCTTTTTATGAGAAAATGATGCAAAAAGATGGCATTTTCGTGTAAAAAGGGGATTTTTAGGTGCAAAGGATGCACCTTTGAGTATAAAGATTACATTTTTAATGGCAAATGATGCCTAATTCATGCAAAGGGGAAAGGGGGTATAATAAAGATATGATCTTTAATACAAACAACCAAGTCCCAAGCAAAGATAATAGCAATATATGAATGCAATGAGCAATCTAATTGACATAGAGCAATTAAAATGCAAGGCAAGGGAGTGAGAGGTTACCAATGGTGGCCTCTTCTTCTTTGGGTTGAGCTAGGTGGAAGGACCAACTTTGGAATCTTAAAGGAGGAGGGAGGTGGCTTCTTGGCTTGCTTCTTCAACCTTCTTGGATTTCCAGCAGTATTTGAGTGTATTCTGTGTGTTTTTACTTTTTGGTTGCCTTCTTGTTGGTGTTGGTGTCTAAAATGGGAAGAGGAGGGCTCTATTTATAGGCAGTCTGGATAAGACCAATGAAGCCGTGCGGCCAGAGATCCTTGGCTAATGCAGCCGTGCGGCATTATCCCTTGTGACTAAGCATGTTTCTAGAATCATGCAAGGTGGCCATTCTAGAACATTTACCAAATTAAGAAAAACGTGTTTTTTAATTGGGAAGCATTCCCTTCAGCCCTTAAATGATTTGGAACTGTTCCGGAATTGTTCCGGAACTCTAGGAAAGTCCAGGGAGTTACCGGGAAATTTACCGGAATTGTCGGGGAAATTAACCGGAAGGCATGAGCCAGATTTGGGTACTTACAGAAGCCCCTCGGCAACGTCACTTGCAGGGCGAGTGGGGTTGTCGATAGAAAAGGATCCAATCTGGCGAAAGCCGAGACGGATCGGGTGACCAAGGTGGTCGAGTGGCTGAACCTCTAGAAGGCTACCTACGTATCCCGAGTGGGAATCAAGCCAGACCGTAGTTCGGGAAAAAGATCCGCTGGGGAAAGAGGTGTCACGTGTGACTAAATCGGGGTCGAACCTAATGTAGGCTACCTACGTATCCCGGAGGAATCAAGCCAGGTCGTAGTTCTAAACTTTTACTGAGTCGAAATGTTATTCCTTTATCCTGGAATAACGGAGATCGAAAGAGATAGCGAAATGTTATTCCTTCATTCGGGAATAACGGAGATCGCGAGAGAGGTCGAAATGTTATTCCTTCATTCTGGAATAACGGAGATCGCGAGATAGCGAAATGTTATTCCTTCATTCGGGAATAACGGAGATAGCGAGAAAGGTCGAAATGTTATTCCTTCATTCTGGAATAACGGAGATCGCGAGATAGCGAAATGTTATTCCTTCATTCGGGAATAACGGAGATCGCGAGAAAGGTCGAAATTTTATTCCTTCATTCTGGAATAAAGGAGATCGCGAGATAGCGAAATGTTATTCCTTCATTCGGTAATAACAGAGATCGCGAGATAGCGAAATGTTATTCCTTCATTCGGGAATAACGGAGATCGCGAGAGAGCGAAATGTTATTCCTTCATTCGGTAATAACAGAGATCGCGAGATAGCGAAATGTTATTCCTTCATTCGGGAATAACGGAGATCGCGAGAAAGGTCGAAATGTTATTCCTTCATCCTGGAATAACGGAGATCGAAAGAGAGCGAAATGTTATTCCTTCATTTGGGAATAACGGAGATCGCGAGATAGCGAAATGTTATTCCTTCATTCGGGAATAACGGAGATCGCGAGAAAGGTTGAAATGTTATTCCTTCATCCTGGAATAACGGAGATCGAAAGAGAGCGAAATGTTATTCCTTCATTCGGGAATAACGGAGATCGCGAGATAGCGAAATGTTATTCCTTCATTCGGGAATAACAGAGATCACGAGAAAGGTCGAAATGTTATTCCTTCATCCTGGAATAACGGAGATCAAAAGAGAGCGAAATGTTATTCCTTCATTCGGGAATAACGGAGATCGAAAGAGAGCGAAATGTTATTCCTTCATTCGGGAATAACGGAGATCGCGAGAAAGAATGGATTTTGTAAAGAAGTAGGAAGGACTCGATAAATTTTTGTAAAGAAAGTGGGACGTACCCGATAATTTTTTTGTAAAGAAAGTGGGACGTACCCGATAATTTTTTGTAAAGAAAGTGGGACGTACCCGATAATTTTTTGTAAAGAAACGGCAAGGACCCGATAATTTTGAGAGATAGGATTGAAAAATGCCAGGGGCAAAATTAATAAAACGAGCCACGGGGGTATATATAAAATAGGCCACGGGGGCACTTAGAAGGAAAATTTGATTGATATGATTGGAAATGCCAGGGGCGCAAAGGGTAAAACAGGCCTATGGGGGACAAAATTGTGAAATTGAGCCTTCAGGGGCAAAATTGTAAAATCCAGCCACATGGGCTAAGTATGTCGCACGACTTTGTATGCCAAGTGGCTAGGTTTGTCGCGTGACAAAGGTAGCCTGAACTGTACTTTACAGAACCTTTGGAATTGGACTGGAATTGCCGACACGGGTTGGAATTGGGTGACCAAAGAGGTCACAAACCTGATCCCTTCGGGGCAATGGCAAAGAGATATTGGTCCCTTACTATAAGGATGGAAACGGGGTGACCTAGGAGGTCAAACGGCCAATCCTACTAGGAATGTGCCAAATAAAAAAAGGGGGGTGACCAATGTGGTCATAAAAATTGGACTTTTATGAAAAGCTTACGCACTATTGAAGAACGGAGAAAGAGAAAGGTGACCAAAGTGGTCGGATGGCTGGACCTTTATGAAAGGCTACCTACGTATCCCGGAGGAATCAAGCCTTGGTCGTAGTTCAAGCCTCATCTAGACAGTTAGGAACGATGTCTAGGATCCTTGAGGTTTTGACAATTAATGGAGGTTGTCACCTGAGGAAGCTAAAGCTTACGTCACTATCGAGTGGATAGAGGTAGCTATAGCTTGAAAACTTGAGCATACTTCTCAATCTATGATAGAGGTAGCTAAAGTTGGATTTTTTTTTTTTTGACAATTAGGAAACTGTCGCCTGGTGTTATCTCGTTATAACGGAAGTAACGAAGGCGCTTTTGGGAGAAAATGATACCATTAGCAATTGGCACGTTACTTGAGCCTAGGGATGATTTTTTTCTTGGAAACATGGTAGGAACTGGGTCTGGATGTCCATATGGAATGTGTTTGGAAATTGTTTAAGACGGGTTTCAAGCAAGTGGGGTCGTATCCCTTGGGTGCGGACTGAACTGCTGTTGTTGCTGAGATGCTGTCAACGTGGACTAGAATTCCCTCTTGGGCTGAGACTGGGTTTAAACCTCGGGTCTCGATGAATGTTCCTTTCTCACACTCTGGCATTTGAAGCTGATGCTGACAGGCTTTTACAACCAAAGACTAAAGCAGATGTCAAAGTGACCAAACCTCTCTTCGAGGGGTGGATGCGACTTATTGAAGCCCCGATCTAAGGAAAAACTTTCTGCAAAGCCCCATGTCTTATTAAAGCAAGGAAAGATTCTTTCATTGGCCAAGCCCCGGTTGCAAAGCCCTGGTTGGACGAACTGAGTAGGCAAAGTCTAGATTTCGAAGAGGTGATTCGGTGAAGCCCCAGTCTGGTGACTTAGCAAAAATCTCAATATGATTGGTACTATGAAAGTGATCCTGAGGTTGATCTGACCAAGACCGAATCCATCTTGTTGACATGGTAAGGAACCCGATGCAGACCCCAAAAATGGCTAAAGAAGCCCCAGTTAAAAGAAACGGCTTGACAAAGCCCCCAATCTTGAAGAGTTTCAAGGCAGCCCTAATGCGAATTGTAGAAGAAGGGGGAAGACCTATCCTTTCGTACTTACTTTCTTGTTTCCTTTAGTCTCTCAGTCAACCTTAAGAAGATATGGATGAAGAGAATTTTAGAAATTTATACATGCAAGGGCATATTTTTTAAAAGGTGGGAATAGATCCCGATTTTGTGTTATTTTGACGGCCTTATTCGACGTAGGCACAAAACTCGCTTTGGGTTTGACTCTTTTGAGAAAGTATAAGTGTAGAAGGGTTTGTAAAAGTGTATGGAAGCCCCTGCTGACAAAAAATCAGTATTTAGCGCTATCTTTCTTAAGATGTAGAAAAGGAAGACTTGTCAAGACATCTGAAAACTTGTTTTATTTACAATGATCACAAGATTTCTTAAAACCCTTTATTGATGTTCGGGTTATTCAACCACTAATCTCGATATGAAAAAACATTCTTATTAGTCATGAGGAGAAAGTCAACCAATGACGCGGATCAAGGTTGGCTGGTGTGAAAGAATGGTTTGTGTATAGGGAGGTCATTGATGAGACCGGGTTTTCTGTGATTTGAACATGCTTATGACCGGACCATTTCTGGTTGCCTACGTTCCCCTCATTGTGAGGAGCTCAGGTCGCCGTAGTTCGGCCTTGGCCGGATTGCTTTGGGAAATGGGATTTGTGGTTCCTTTAGTGAAAAGGCTCGGATGAGAAGATTGGATGGTGAGGCGTGGGCCTCGGGATGATTCCTTGACCAAGTCATTCTTGGACGACTGCTTCTGATTGCTTCCTCTTTCATTGGGGGAGAAAGGATTTGCAAGTGCCTACAGGCTTATGAAATGCTTCTGGCTTTGCTTCGACCGCCCCATTGTTATCGACAACTTTTGTTCTTCGAGCTTTGACTTTGTCTGTCCGTCAAACTTTTGATTGGTGACGCTGGGTCCTTGGCCTCATTTTTTATTATTATTATTTTTTTATGTGCAACCCTGTTTTTTACCTAGACCGTCCTTTTTTGGGGATTTTCAGCCTAGCTGGGCATTACTCTTTTTGCACTAAGATTTTTTTTCATTTTTTTTTTATTTTTTTATATGTGCAACCCTGTTTTTTGCCTAGACTGCCCTTTTTTTGGGATTTTCAGCCTAGCTGGGTATTACTCTTTTTGCACTACATTTTTCTTTGAAGCACCTGAGGGCCAAGGCGAGCCTCTGCTTGAACATTCTTGATACCCTTGAGGTCTAAGCCAAGCTCCTAGGTTGTTGTCGATATGGGGTCAATCTTTCGAAGCTGAGTGGCCTTTTGTTGTCCCTTGATGTTACCGCCATCGTTGACTTGGTCAAGATGAAGGTGGGGGCATGCTTGGGAAAGTGTATGGCTTGATGGAGGCCTTTTGTGGGGTAAGGAAAGTGTATGGGGAAGGCATTAGTTGACTTTCTCACACTGATTAAACAAAATGTTAATTATTTCGAGAGATTATTTGTTGAGCAATGCAAGTGATCATATAAAATAAAACCATTTCATTAAATGTAATGTAGGTGTGCAAATAATGTCTTAAGTCTAGCAAGAAAAGAAGAAGACTCTTTTATAGAAAATTGAAAATTACAATGTCCGTAGAGGACTTGATTGAAAGAGAAAAGTACTAGAACCTACGAAGGTTGACTGAGAGACTATTTTCTTTTAATCTTGCTTAAGGATAGGTAGACCCTAGTCTAGCTACTCTTCGTTGGTTGGACTGCCAGGGAACTTGAGCTTTCCTTCGTAGATCAACCATTGAATTTCTTTCTTCAGATCCAAACACTTGTCTGTCACATGACCATAATGCTTGTGGTATTCACAAAACTTGGTCCTGTCAACTCTACCTGGGTTTCTTGGCTTATAATTCTCGAGAGGTGCGAGAAGGCCTTGTTTCACCAAATCGTCAAAAACTTTGCTCATGGGCATCCCAACATTATGCTGACGTTTCTGACCTTGCACCTCCTGAATCGACCTCTTACCATAACTTTCTGTTTTTGGCCCATGGAGGTTCTCGAGCTTCCCATCTTCTATCAATTTCTGGATCCATACCTCAAATAGCTGCAATCATCAGTGTCGTGCCCAGGGTATTGATGGAAAAGACAATGCTTAGACTCATCCAACCGAACATTGGGGTTCTTGGGCTTCCAATTCTCTAGTGGCTTTATCAGCTTTTCTTTCATTAGCTCTTCCAGAATCTTGTTTAAAGGCATCTCCGCAATGTCAAAACGAAGGGAGCGGAGTTTTTGGGAGACCTTGTTGTTCTCATGACTTGGATTTCCATTGTCCAATTGGTTCCATACTTGGGCTTGGCTGAAGGAGGCTACGACACTCTTTCCTTTGTGAGGAACTGGTGCTGAGCTGGGTATGGTTGCTGCTTGGTACTGGTGGCATTGGGTTATGCTTGGTGGAGTCATTTCCTTGCCTGGTTCGACATCTTGGGTCAAGGGAGTATTGGTACTTATCATGAGGTCAAGCTTCTCCTGCATTTGTTTCACTTGTTCCATCAATATTGCCACATGGGGGTCAACGGGGACTCTCGAGTTACTGGAACTCGTAACAGGACTCTTATCGGCGGAGGGAACCACAGTAGCAAACTGGTGAAACTGACGACTGAATTCATTAAGTCCAGTAGGTGACAGCTGAAAACTTGAATCATCTGGATTTTCTTTTGGCAACTCATGATTGCGTTCAGGTGGGTATAGGGGCTTCAGAACATAGCCGCATAGCTCGAACTGATTATGTGAAACTGGAAGGCATGAGCCAGATTTGGGTACTTACAGAAGCCCCTCGGCAACGTCACTTGCAGGGCGAGTGGGGTTGTCGATAGAAAAGGATCCAATCTGGCGAAAGCCGAGACGGATCCGGTGACCAAGGTGGTCGAGTGGCTGAACCTCTAGAAGGCTACCTACGTATCCCGAGTGGGAATCAAGCCTGGCCGTAGTTCGGGAAAAAGATCCGCTGGGGAAAGAGGTGTCACGTGTGACGAATTGGCTGAACCTAATGTAGGCTACCTACGTATCCCGGAGGAATCAAGCCAGGTCGTAGTTCTGAACTTTTACTGAGTCGAAATGTTATTCCTTTATCCTGGAATAATGGAGATCGAAAGAGATAGCGAAATGTTATTCCTTCATTCGGGAATAACGGAGATCGCGAGAGAGGTCGAAATGTTATTCCTTCATTCTGGAATAACGGAGATCGCGAGATAGCGAAATGTTATTCCTTCATTCGGGAATAACGGAGATCGCGAGAAAGGTCAAAATGTTATTCCTTCATTCTGGAATAATGGAGATCGCGAGATAGCGAAATGTTATTCCTTCATTCGGGAATAACGGAAATCGCGAGAAAGGTCGAAATGTTATTCCTTCATTCTGGAATAACGGAGATCGCGAGATAGCGAAATGTTATTCCTTCATTCTGGAATAACGGAGATCGCGAGAAAGGTCGAAATGTTATTCCTTCATCCTGGAATAACGGAGATCGAAAGAGAGCGAAATGTTATTCCTTCATTCGGGAATAACGGAGATCACGAGATAGCGAAATGTTATTCCTTCATTCGGGAATAACGGAGATCGCGAGAAAGGTCGAAATGTTATTCCTTCATCCTGGAATAACGGAGATCGAAAGAGAGCGAAATGTTATTCCTTCATTCGGGAATAATGGAGATCGCGAGAAAGGTCGAAATGTTATTCCTTCATCCTGGAATAACGGAGATCGAAAGAGAGCGAAATGTTATTCCTTCATTCGGGAATAACGGAGATCGCGAGATAGCGAAATGTTATTCCTTCATTCGGGAATAACGGAGATCGCGAGAAAGGTTGAAATGTTATTCCTTCATCCTGGAATAACGGAGATCGAAAGAGAGCGAATGGTTATTCCTTCATTCGGGAATAACGGAGATCGCGAGATAGCGAAATGTTATTCCTTCATTCGGGAATAACGGAGATCGCGAGAAAGGTCGAAATGTTATTCCTTCATCCTGGAATAACGGAGATCGAAAGAGAGCGAAATGTTATTACTTCATTCGGGAATAACGGAGATCGAAAGAGAGCGAAATGTTATTCCTTCATTCGGGAATAACGGAGATCGCGAGAAAGAATGGATTTTGTAAAGAAGTAGGAAGGACTCGATAAATTTTTGTAAAGAAAGTGGGACGTACCCGATAATTTTTTTGTAAAGAAAGTGGGACGTACCCGATAATTTTTTGTAAAGAAAGTGGGACGTACCCGATAATTTTTTGTAAAGAAACGGGAAGGACCCGATAATTTTGAGAGATAGGATTGAAAAATGCCAGGGGCAAAATTAATAAAACGAGCCACGGGGGTATATATAAAATAGGCCACGGGGGCACTTAGAAGGAAAATTTGATTGATATGATTGGAAATGCCAGGGGCGTAAAGGGTAAAACAGGCCTATGGGGGACAAAATTGTGAAATTGAGCCTTCAGGGGCAAAATTGTAAAATCCAGCCACATGGGCTAAGTATGTCGCACGACTTTGTATGCCAAGTGGCTAGGTTTGTTGCGTGACAAAGGTAGCCTGAACTGTACTTTACAGAACCTTTGGAATTGGACTGGAATTGCCGACACGGGTTGGAATTGGGTGACCAAAGAGGTCACAAACCTGATCCCTTCGGGGCAATGGCAAAGAGATATTGGTCCCTTACTATAAGGATGGAAACGGGGTGACCTAGGAGGTCAAACGGCCAATCCTACTAGGAATGTGCCAAATAAAAAAATGGGGGTGACCAATGTGGTCATAAAAATTGGACTTTTATGAAAAGCTTACGCACTATTGAAGAACGGAGAAAGAGAAAGGTGACCAAAGTGGTCGGATGGCTGGACCTTTATGAAAGGCTACCTACGTATCCCGGAGGAATCAAGCCTTGGTCGTAGTTCAAGCCTCATCTAGAAAGTTAGGAACGATGTCTAGGATCCTTGAGGTTTTGACAATTAATGGAGGTTGTCACCTGAGGAAGCTAAAGCTTACGTCACTATCGAGTGGATAGAGGTAGCTATAGATGGAAAACTTGAGCATACTTCTCAATCTATGATAGAGGTAGCTAAATTTGGAATTTTTTTTTTTGACAATTAGGAAACTGTCGCCTGGTGTTATCTCGTTATAACGGAAGTAACGAAGGCGCTTTTGGGAGAAAATGATACCATTAGCAATTGGCACGTTACTTGAGCCTAGGGGTGATTTTTTTCTTGGAAACATGGTAGGAACTGGGTCTGGATGTACATATGGAATGTGTTTGGAAATTGTTTAAGACGTGTTTCAAGCAAGTGGGGTCGTATCCCTTGGGTGCGGGTCGAGCTAGCATTATTCTTGAGATCTTTGTCAACGTGGACTAGAACTCCCTCTTGGGGAAATGAGGCCCAGGTTTAAACCTCGGGTCTCGATGAATGTTCCTTTCTCACACTCGGCATTTGAAGCCGATGCGACGAGGCTTTTACAACCAAAGACTAAAGCAGATGTCAAAGTGACCAAACCTCTCTTCGAGGGGTGGATGCGACTTATCGAAGCCCCGGTCTAAGGAAAAACTTTCTGGAAAGCCCCATGTCTTATTAAAGCAAGGAAAGATTCTTTCATTGGCCAAGCCCCGGTTGCAAAGCCCTGGTTGGACGAACTGAGTAGGCAAAGTCTAGATTTCGAAGAGGTGATTCGGTGAAGCCCCAGTCTGGTGACTTAGCAAAAATCTCAATATGATTGGTACTATGAAAGTGATCCTGAGGTTGATCTGACCAAGACCGAATCCATCTTGTTGACATGGTGAGGAACCCGATGCAGACCCCAAAAATGGCTAAAGAAGCCCCAGTTAAAAGAAACGGCTTGACAAAGCCCCCAATCTTGAAGAGTTTCAAGGCAGCCCTAATGCGAATTGTAGCAGAAGGGGGAAGACCTATCCTTTCGTACTTACTTTCTTGTTTCCTTTAGTTTCTCAGTCAACCTTAAGAAGATATGGACGAAGAGAATTTTAAAAATTTATACATGCAGGGGCATATTTTTTAAAAGGTGGGAATAGATCCCGATTTTGTGTTATTTTGACGGCCTTATTCGATGTAGGCACAAAACTCGCTTTGGGTTTGACTCTTTTGAGAATGTATAAGTGTAGAAGGGTTTGTAAAAGTGTATGGAAGCCCCTGCTGACAGAAAATCAGTGTTTAGCGCTTTCTTTCTTAAGATGTAGAAAAGGAAGACTTGTCACGACATCTGAAAACTTGTTTTATTTACAATGATCACAAGATTTCTTAAAACCCTTTATTGATGTTCGGGTTATTCAACCACTAATCTCGATATGAAAAAACATTCTTATTAGTCATGAGGAGAAAGTCAACCAATGCCGCGGATCAAGGTTGGCTGGTGTGAAAGAAAGGTTTGTGTATAGGGAGGTCATTGATGAGACCGGGTTTTCTGTGATTTGAACATGCTTATGATCGGACCATTTCTGGTTGCCTACGTTCCCCTCATTGTGAGGAGCTCAGGTCGCCGTAGTTCGGCCTTGGCCGGATTGCTTTGGGAAATGAGATTTGTGGTTCCTTTAGTGAAAAGGCTCGGATGAGAAGATTGGATGGTGAGGAGTGGGCCTCGGGATGATTCCTTGACCAAGTCATTCTTGGACGACTGCTTCTGATTGCTTCCTCTTTCATTGGGGGAGAAAGGAATTTGCAAGTGCCTACAGGCTTATGAAATGCTTCTGGCTTTGCTTCGACCGCCCCATTGTTATCGACAACTTTTGTTCTTCGAGCTTTGACTTTGTCTGTCCGTCAAACTTTTGATTGGTGACACTGGGTCCTTGGCCTCATTTTTTATTATTATTATTTGTTTTATGTGCAACCCTGTTTTTTACCTAGACCGTCCTTTTTTTTGGATTTTCAGCCTAGCTGGGCATTACTCTTTTTGCACTAAGATTTTTTTTTTTTATTATTTTTTTTTTTATGTGCAACCCTGTTTTTTGCCTAGACTGCCCTTTTTTTGGGATTTTCAGCCTAGCTGGGTATTACTCTTTTTGCACTACATTTTTTTTTGAAGCACCTGAGGGCCAAGGCGAGCCTCTGCTTGAACATTCTTGATACCCTTGAGGTCTAAGCCAAGCTCCTAGGTTGTTGTCGATATGGGGTCAATCTTTCGAAGCTGAGTTGCCTTTTGTTGTCCCTTGATGTTACCACCGTTGTTGACTTGGTCAAGATGAAGGTGGGGGCATGCTTGGGAAAGTGTATGGCTTGATGGAGGCATTTTGTGGGGTAAGGAAAGTGTATGGGGAAGGCATTAGTTGACTTTCTCATACTGATTAATCAAAATGTTAATTATTTCGAGAGATTATTTGTTGAGCAATGCAAGTGATCATATAAAATAAAACCATTTCATTAAATGTAATGTAGGTGTGCATATAATGTCTTAAGTCTAGCAAGAAAAGAAGAAGACTCTTTTATAGAAAATTGAAAATTACAATGTCCGTAGAGGACTTGATTGAAAGAGAAAAGTACTAGAACCTACGAAGGTTGACTGAGAGACTATTTTCTTTTAATCTTGCTTAAGGATAGGTAGACCCTAGTCTAGCTACTCTTCGTTGGTTGGACTGCCAGGGAACTTGAGCTTTCCTTCGTAGATCAACCATTGAATTTCTTTCTTCAGATCCAAACACTTGTCTGTCACATGACCATAATGCTTGTGGTATTCACAGAACTTGGTCCTGTCAACTCTACCTGGATTTCTTGGCTTATAATTCTCGAGAGGTGCGAGAAGGCCTCGTTTCACCAAATCGTCAAAAACTTTGCTCATGGGCATCCCAACATTATGCTGACGTTTCTGACCTTGCACCTCCTGAATCGACCTCTTACCATAACTTTCTGTTTTTGGCCCATGGAGGTTCTCGAGCTTCCCATCTTCTATCAATTTCTGGATCCATACCTCAAATAGCTGCAATCATCAGTGTCGTGCCCAGGGTATTGATGGAAAAGACAATGCTTAGACTCATCCAACCGAACATTGGGGTTCTTGGGCTTCCAATTCTCTAGTGGCTTTATCAGCTTTTCTTTCATTAGCTCTTCCAGAATCTTGTTTAAAGGCATCTCCGCATTGTCAAAATGAAGGGAGCGGAGTTTTTGGGAGACCTTGTTGTTCTCAAGACTTGGATTTCCATTGTCCAATTGGTTCCATACTTGGGCTTGGCTGAAGGAGGCTACGACACTCTTTCCTTTGTGAGGAACTGGTGCTGAGCTGGGTATGGTTGCTGCTTGGTACTGGTGGCATTGGGTTATGCTTGGTGGAGTCATTTCCTTGCCTGGTTCGACATCTTGGGTTAAGGGAGTATTGGTACTTATCATGAGGTCAAGCTTCTCCTGCATTTGTTTCACTTGTTCCATCAATATTGCCACATGGGGGTCAACGGGGACTCTCGAGTTACTGGAACTCGTAATAGGACTCTTATCGGCGGAGGGAACCACAGTAGCAAACTGGTGAAACTGACGACTGAATTCATTAAGTCCAGTAGGTGACAGCTGAAAACTTTAATCATCTGGATTTTCTTTTGGCAACTCATGATTGCGTTCAGGTGGGTATAGGGGCTTCAGAACATAGCCGCATAGCTCGAACTGATTATGTGAAACTGGAAGGCATGAGCCAGATTTGGGTACTTACAGAAGCCCCTCGGCAACGTCACTTGCAGGACGAGTGGGGTTGTCGATAGAGAAGGATCCAATCTGGCGAAAGCCGAGACGGATCGGGTGACCAAGGTGGTCGAGTGGCTGAACCTCTAGAAGGCTACCTACGTATCCCGAGTGGGAATCAAGCCAGACCGTAGTTCGGGAAAAAGATCCGCTGGGGAAAGAGGTGTCACGTGTGACGAATTGGCTGAACCTAATGTAGGCTACCTACGTATCCCGGAGGAATCAAGCCAGGTCGTAGTTCTGAACTTTTACTGAGTCGAAATGTTATTCCTTTATCCTGGAATAACGGAGATCGAAAGAGATAGCGAAATGTTATTCCTTCATTCGGGAATAACGGAGATCGCGAGAGAGGTCGAAATGTTATTCCTTCATTCTGGAATAACGGAGATCGCGAGATAGCGAAATGTTATTCCTTCATTCGGGAATAACGGAGATCGCGAGAAAGGTCGAAATGTTATTCCTTCATTCTGGAATAACGGAGATCGCGAGATAGCGAAATGTTATTCCTTCATTCGGGAATAACGGAGATCGCGAGAAAGGTCGAAATGTTATTCCTTCATTCTGGAATAACGGAGATCGCGAGATAGCGAAATGTTATTCCTTCATTCTGGAATAACGGAGATCGCGAGAAAGGTCGAAATGTTATTCCTTCTTCCTGGAATAACGGAGATCGAAAGAGAGCGAAATGTTATTCCTTCATTCGGGAATAACGGAGATCGCGAGATAGCGAAATGTTATTCCTTCATTCGGGAATAACGGAGATAGCGAGAAAGGTCGAAATGTTATTCCTTCATCCTGGAATAACGGAGATCGAAAGAGAGCGAAATGTTATTCCTTCATTCGGGAATAATGGAGATCGCGAGAAAGGTCGAAATGTTATTCCTTCATCCTGGAATAACGGAGATCGAAAGAGAACGAAATGTTATTCCTTCATTCGGGAATAACGGAGATCGCGAGATAGCGAAATGTTATTCCTTCATTCGGGAATAACGGAGATCGCGAGAAAGGTTGAAATGTTATTCCTTCATCCTGGAATAACGGAGATCGAAAGAGAGCGAAATGTTATTCCTTCATTCGGGAATAACGGAGATCGCGAGATAGCGAAATGTTATTCCTTCATTCGGGAATAACGGAGATCGCGAGAAAGGTCGAAATGTTATTCCTTCATTCTGGAATAACGGAGATCGAAAGAGAGCGAAATGTTATTCCTTCATTCGGGAATAACGGAGATCGAAAGAGAGCGAAATGTTATTACTTCATTCGGGAATAAAGGAGATCGCGAGATAGCGAAATGTTATTCCTTCATTCGGGAATAACGGAGATCGCGAGAAAGGTCGAAATGTTATTCCTTCATCCTGGAATAACGGAGATCGAAAGAGAGATAAATGTTATTCCTTCATTCGGGAATAATGGAGATCGCGAGAAAGGTCGAAATGTTATTCCTTCATCCTGGAATAACGGAGATCGAAAGAGAGCGAAATGTTATTCCTTCATTCGGGAATAACGGAGATCGCGAGATAGCGAAATGTTATTCCTTCATTCGGGAATAACGGAGATCGCGAGAAAGGTTGAAATGTTATTCCTTCATCCTGGAATAACGGAGATCGAAAGAGAGCGAAATGTTATTCCTTCATTCGGGAATAACGGAGATCGCGAGAAAGGTCGAAATGTTATTCCTTCATCCTGGAATAACGGAGATCGAAAGAGAGCGAAATGTTATTCCTTCATTCGGGAATAACGGAGATCGAAAGAGAGCGAAATGTTATTCCTTCATTCGGGAATAACGGAGATCGCGAGAAAGAATGGATTTTGTAAAGAAGTAGGAAGGACTCGATAAATTTTTGTAAAGAAAGTGGGACGTACCCGATAATTTTTTGTAAAGAAAGTGGGACGTACCCGATAATTTTTTGTAAAGAAAGTGGGACGTACCCGATAATTTTTTGTAAAGAAACGGGAAGGACCCGATAATTTTGAGAGATAGGATTGAAAAATGCCAGGGGCAAAATTAATAAAACGAGCCACGGGGGTATATATAAAATAGGCCACGGGGGCACTTAGAAGGAAAATTTGATTGATATGATTGGAAATGTCAGGGGCGCAAAGGGTAAAACAGGCCTATGGGGGACAAAATTGTGAAATTGAGCCTTCAGGGGCAAAATTGTAAAATCCAGCCACATGGGCTAAGTATGTCGCACGACTTTGTATGCCAAGTGGCTAGGTTTGTCGCGTGACAAAGGTAGCCTGAACTGTACTTTACAGAAACTTTGGAATTGGACTGGAATTGCCGACACGGGTTGGAATTGGGTGACCAAAGAGGTCACAAACCTGATCCCTTCCGGGCAATGGCAAAGAGATATTGTTCCCTTACAATAAGGATGGAAACGGGGTGACCTAGGAGGTCAAACGGCCAATCCTACTAGGAATGTGCCAAATAAAAAAAGGGGGGTGACCAATGTGGTCATAAAAATTGGACTTTTATGAAAAGCTTACGCACTATTGAAGAACGGAGAAAGAGAAAGGTGACCAAAGTGGTCAGATGGCTGGACCTTTATGATAGGCTACCTACGTATCCCGTAGGAATCAAGCCTTGGTCGTAGTTCAAGCCTCATCTAGACAGTTAGGAACGATGTCTAGGATCCTTGGCTTTTGACAATTAATGGAGGTTGTCACCTGAGGAAGCTAAAGCTTACGACACTATCGAGTGGATAGAGGAAGCTATAGGTGGAAAACTTGAGCATACTTCTCAATCTTTGATAGAGGTAGCTAAAGTTGGATTTTTTTTATTTTTTTTTTACAATTTGGAAACTGTCGCCTGGTGTTATCTCGTTATAACGGAAGTAACGAAGGCGCTTTTAGGAGAAAATGATACCATTAGCAATTGGCACGTTACTTGAGCCTAGGGGTGATTTTTTTCTTGGAAACATGGTAGGAACTGGGTCTGGATGTACATATGGAATGTGTTTGGAAATTGTTTAAGACGGGTTTCAAGCAAGTGGGGTCGTATCCCTTGGGTGCGGACTGAACTGCTGTTGTTGCTGAGATGCTGTCAACGTGGACTAGAACTCCCTCTTGGGCTGAGACTGGGTTTAAACCTCGGGTCTCGATGAATGTTCCTTTCTCACACTCTGGCATTTGAAGCTGATGCTGACAGGCTTTTACAACCAAAGACTAAAGCAGATGTCAAAGTGACCAAACCTCTCTTCGAGGGGTGGATGCGACTTATCGAAGCCCCGGTCTAAGGAAAAACTTTCTGCAAAGCCCCATGTCTTATTAAAGCAAGGAAAGATTCTTTCATTGGCCAAGCCCCGGTTGCAAAGCCCTGGTTGGACGAACTGAGTAGGCAAAGTCTAGATTTCGAAGAGGTGATTCGGTGAAGCCCCAGTCTGGTGACTTAGCAAAAATCTCAATATGATTGGTACTATGAAAGTGATCCTGAGGTTGATCTGACCAAGACCAAATCCATCTTGTTGACATGGTGAGGAACCCGATGCAGACCCCAAAAATGGCTAAAGAAGCCCCAGTTAAAAGAAACGGCTTTATAAAGCCCCCAATCTTGAAGAGTTTCAAGGCAGCCCTAATGCGAATTGTAGCAGAAGGGGGAAGACCTATCCTTTGGTACTTACTTTCTTGTTTCCTTTAGTCTCTCAGTCAACCTTAAGAAGATATGGACGAAGAGAATTTTAGAAATTTATACATGCAGGGGCATATTTTTTAAAAGGTGGGAATAGATCCCGATTTTGTGTTATTTTGACGGCCTTATTCGACGTAGGCACAAAACTCGCTTTGGGTTTGACTCTTTTGAGAAAGTATAAGTGTAGAAGGGTTTGTAAAAGTGTATGGAAGCCCCTGCTGACAAAAAATCAGTGTTTAGCGCTATCTTTCTTAAGATGTAGAAAAGGAAGACTTGTCAAGACATCTGAAAACTTGTTTTATTTACAATGATCACAAGATTTCTTAAAACCCTTTATTGATGTTCGGGTTATTCAACCACTAATCTCGATATAAAAAAACATTCTTATTAGTCATGAGGAGAAAGTCAACTAATGCCGCGGATCAAGGTTGGCTGGTGTGAATGAAAGGTTTGTGTATAGGGAGGTCATTGATGAGACCGGGTTTTCTGTGATTTGAACATGCTTATGACCGGACCATTTCTGGTTGCCTACGTTCCCCTCATTGTGAGGAGCTCAGGTCGCCGTAGTTCGGCCTTGGCCGGATTGCTTTGGGAAATGGGATTTGTGGTTCCTTTAGTGAAAAGGCTCGGATGAGAAGATTGGATGGTGAGGCGTGGGCCTCGGGATGATTCCTTGACCAAGTCATTCTTGGACGACTGCTTCTGATTGCTTCCTCTTTCATTGGGGGAGAAAGGATTTGCAAGTGCCTACAGGCTTATGAAATGCTTCTGGCTTTGCTTCGACCGCCCCATTGTTATCGACAACTTTTGTTCTTCGAGCTTTGACTTTGTCTGTCCGTCAAACTTTTGATTGGTGACGCTGGGTCCTTGGCCTCATTTTTTATTATTTTTTTTTATGTGCAACCCTGTTTTTTACCTAGACCGCCATTTTTTTGGGATTTTCAGCCTAGCTGGGCATTACTCTTTTTGCACTAAGATTTTTTTTTTTTTATATGTGCAACCCTGTTTTTTGCCTAGACTGCCCTTTTTTTGGGATTTTCAGCCTAGCTGGGTATTACTCTTTTTGCACTACATTTTTTTTTGAAGCACCTGAGGGCCAAGGCGAGCCTCTGCTTGAACATTCTTGATACCCTTGAGGTCTAAGCCAAGCTCCTAGATTGTTGTCGATATGGGGTCAATCTTTCGAAGCTGAGTGGCCTTTTGTTGTCCCTTGATGTTGCCGCCGTCATTGACTTGGTCAAGATGAAGGTGGGGGCATGCTTGGGAAAGTGTATGGCTTGATTGAGGCCTTTTGTGGGGTAAGGAAAGTGTATGGGGAAGGCATTAGTTGACTTTCTCACACTGATTAATCAAAATGTTAATTATTTCGAGAGATTATTTGTTGAGCAATGCAAGTGATCATATAAAATAAAACCATTTCATTAAATGTAATGTAGGTGTGCAAATAATGTCTTAAGTCTAGCAAGAAAAGAAGAAGACTCTTTTATAGAAAATTGAAAATTACAATGTCCGTAGAGGACTTGATTGAAAGAGAAAAGTACTAGAACCTACGAAGGTTGACTGAGAGACTATTTTCTTTTAATCTTGCTTAAGGATAGGTAGACCCTAGTCTAGCTACTCTTCGTTGGTTGGACTGCCAGGGAACTTGAGCTTTCCTTCGTAGATCAACCATTGAATTTCTTTCTTCAGATCCAAACACTTGTCTGTCACATGACCATAATGCTTGTGGTATTCACAGAACTTGGTCCTGTCAACTCTACCTGGGTTTCTTGGCTTATAATTCTCGAGAGGTGCGAGAAGGCCTCGTTTCACCAAATCGTCAAAAACTTTGCTCATGGGCATCCCAACATTATGCTGACGTTTCTGACCTTGCACCTCCTGAATCGACCTCTTACCATAACTTTCTATTTTTGGCCCATGGAGGTTCTCGAGCTTCCCATCTTCTATCAATTTCTGGATCCATACCTCAAATAGCTGCAATCATCAGTGTCGTGCCCAGGGTATTGATGGAAAAGACAATGCTTAGACTCATCCAACCGAACATTGGGGTTCTTGGGCTTCCAATTCTCTAGTGGCTTTATCAGCTTTTCTTTCATTAGCTCTTCCAGAATCTTGTTTAAAGGCATCTCCGCATTGTCAAAACGAAGGGAGCGGAGTTTTTGGGAGACCTTGTTATTCTCATGACTTGGATTTCCATTGTCCAATTGGTTCCATACTTGGGCTTGGCTGAAGGAGGCTACGACACTCTTTCCTTTGTGAGGAACTGGTGCTGAGCTTGGTATGGTTGCTGCTTGGTACTGGTGGCATTGGGTTATGCTTGGTGGAGTCATTTCCTTGCCTGGTTCGACATCTTGGGTCAAGGGAGTATTGGTACTTATCATGAGGTCAAGCTTCTCCTGCATTTGTTTCACTTGTTCCATCAATATTGCCACATGGGGGTCAACGGGGACTCTCGAGTTACTGGAACTCGTAACAGGACTCTTATCGGCGGAGGGAACCACAGTAGCAAACTGGTGAAACTGACGACTGAATTCATTAAGTCCAGTAGGTGACAGCTGAAAACTTGAATCATCTGGATTTTCTTTTGGCAACTCATGATTTCGTTTAGGTGGGTATAGGGGCTTCAGAACATAGCCGCATAGCTCGAACTGATTATGTGAAACTGGAGCCTAAACTGGCAGGTATTGCTGAATCTGAGAGACAGGTGGGGTGAAGCCCAATCCATTTTGAGGAGCTGAGGGCGATGGAGCGCTGATGAGTTGGGATGTTGGAAAGGACTGAGGAGGAGGAGTAGTCCTTGGCAAGGGATCGTATGTGGATGAAGGAAGGTATTGGCTGTAGGATGGAAGGTCTTGGTTATAGGGTGAAGGGACTGGAATCACTGATTCTAAAGTCTCATCTTCGACCACTACCAGAGAACCGTTTGTCTCAACTGTTACCTGAACTCCATGACGACGGAGTGCATCGATAAGCATGGCTTGCTGTTCCTCATGAACCTTATGGGCATTTTCCAAAGCTAGGACTAACTCTTCCTTCCTAATCATCGGATTTCTTGTACCCTTACTGTTTTCTGTCAAATCTGCCATTCTGACTCTCTGAGCTGACAAAACTGACGATTCTGCCGAACTGTCTGAACCTAAGGTTTTCTGTACTGAAAAGCCGCTGACCCGGTATTCTCGCCCACTTCTTTCTCGCTGCGGGAAAGGGATAGGCAAAGTTTAGACTCGGGGATAGGTAAGGTTTAGACTTGAAGGTAAGTGTTTAGGCTGAAGGCTCAAGTAACATGTATTTATTTTGCTTAACTTTTTCGCTCGAAACACATTTTCTCCTAATCCTAATTGATCGGAAAAGATGAGACCTTGAAAGGTCAAGATTGGAAATTGGAGATCGGACCGAGGTGGTCACGACTGGGAATTTGACCGCGAAAGAGGGAGAGATGAAAAATCGAAGATCGGACCGAGGAGGTCTCGATTAAGGATTTGACCATGAAAGGTCGGGAGATGGAAAATCGGAAATCGGACCGAGGAGGTCTCGATTAGGGATTTGACCATGAAAGGTCGGGAGAGAAAATCGAAAATCGGACCGAGGAGGTCTCGATTAGGGATATCAGAGATAGGAAAATCGGAAATCGGACCGAGGAGGTCTCGATTAGGGATTTGACCATGAAAGGTCAAGATGAAAAATTGGAGATCGGACCGAGGAGGTCTCGATTAGGAATTTGACCATGAAAGGTCGAGACAGGAAAATCGGAAATCGGACCGAGGAGGTCTCGATTAGGGATATCAGAGATAGGAAAATCGGAAATCGGACCGAGGAGGTCTCGATTAGGGATTTGACCATGAAAGGTCAAGATAGGAAAATCGGAAATCGGACCGAGGAGGTCTCGATTAGGGATTTGACCATGAAAGGTCAAGATAGGAAAAAATCGGAGATCGGACCGAGGAGGTCTCGATTAGGGATATCAGAGATAGGAAAATTGGAAATCGGACCGAGGAGGTCTCGATTAGGGATTTGACCATGAAAGGTCAAGATAGGAAAAATCGGAGATTGGACCGAGGAGGTCTCGATTAGGGATATCAGAGATAGGAAAATCGAAAATCGGACCGAGGAGGTCTCGATTAGGGATATCAGAGATAGGAAAATCGGAAATCGGACCGAGGAGGTCTCGATTAGGGATATCAGAGATAGGAAAATGCAATTATGATTCCGTTAATTATTCAAGTTTACTTAAAACAATGTCTTTTATTTATTCCTATTTAGTTGGAAAAGGGGGTTTTCCCTTCTTTTTCGCAACTACTCTAGATCCTGGATCAGTGGGTTCCGTCACTACGTCTATAAGCCCCTCGTATTCCACCTGTATTTCGACCTCCCAGGGTGGACAGCCCCGGGCGAGGGTCCTAAAGGGCACGCGGATCCCACCGACCGAGAGAGAAGAACGCTCTTAACGGGTCTATCGGGTCATAGGAACTGTTAACGCACGAGCGATGGGAATTATAGTCTAGGTAATACCGGGAAAGTCTCGTCTTTCAGCCTTGATAGAATTTTGGCAGAATTTCGCTTGCGCGATTGACGTTTTGACTTTTCGGTAATGTCCGAGAAGATAATAGGCATGGGTCGGGCAGTAAAATTCGGATGACACAGTGTCACATTGAACTTCATTGCATACGCCGTGCGTGAGTCAAAATCGTAGTCAATGCCGGGTCAAGATCTTGCCAATTTTTCCTTCGGAATTTTGGCAGAGCTTCACTTGAGCGAAAGATCTTTGGACTTTTCTTGGCAAAGACTCGGTCTCGACTCTTACGCGTTCCGTGCAGGTCAAGGTCAAAGTCAATGTCAGAGTCAAGGTTCTACCTATTTTTCCTTGTCGGAATTTTGGCAGAGTTTTGCTTGAGCGAGAGATCTTGACTTCCGTTATGGACTAAGGCTTGACCTTTACGTGGATATGCAACTGGGCTATATGACACGGACTAGACCAAAAACCAACCAAAAAGTCACGGTTTTTTGAAACGTGTGACACGGACTGTGCATTGGTCGACACTGGCTGCCATGGGGAGTTTGGGGTGATTCCGTGCGCGCCCGGGAGCATTGTAAGGCTGTCCGTGACTGCAGCTGAACAACCACCCCGGGTTTAAAGGGACGTGCGTACAAAGTGTACATGATATATAGGGTGCGCGTAGTGTGCGGTCTCCTAAAAATGTTCCTTTTTGAGTTAAAACAGAGATTTTCATAAATGTGTTTTAAAGGAATATTTTTGGGACGGGGGAGAATGCAACAGTTAAGCACGTAAATTTTCTGGGAGCCCCAGTCTGTCTTGGAACTGAATAGCCCCAAGCTGCTAGGACTGCCAGATTAACCGTAATTTTTCCTGGTGGAATTGCCACTGAGGCCGCCCGATTAGAATCCAAGGAGGATTGAGCCGTACGACTGCATGGATCAATTTTCCAGGTTCCACTCCTTTGCTATTTCGGGTTGTTTCCCGTTCAAAGTATGCACAGATCCCAAGATGCAAATGATGCAATGCAAGGCAAAGAAAGCAAGCAAAATAAACGGAATCCGCGATGGGAGTCTAACCCGCTCAAAGGGAAAAGCTTTCTCTTATATTTTTTTTTTCGAAAAGTGATACCGGTACGTGGGATTGTTAAACCACCGTTTATCCCAAGCCCCGGGTTAGGGAGCGATACAGGAAGGTTAAGTGGTTTCCACCTATATACCAGGTATCGTTTATTTTTTGAAAATGAAAGCTTTTCTCCTTTGGGATGTCCCCAGCGGAGTCGCCAAACTGTGAATGTGTGCCCAAAATTTGGATTCACGCGAGTTTGAAGACATCCGGTTTAATTTAAAAAACGGAGTCGCCACGCCATTTTGATTTCCTCAAAACTTTGAAAAAAAGGATTTATGGGTTCGGAGGTTAAGTTACCCCTTGGGAAGAACGGATCGTCGTTCACCCAAGGTGCCTTGCCGTAGCAAGTCTCCCTAGATTCCATTTATTTTGCTTGCTTGCGTGCTTTCTTGTGTGCATGTGTTTGAATGAAAGGGGAGGGAATGTCCCAAGTTGTCTTCCGGACGTACAAACCATTTATTGGTTATCGCTCGGGATTTCTTGGATTTTATGTATTCGGGATTTTGATCCTGTCCTCATCTTGGACTTGTGATCATCGCATTTTGACCTCGGGACTTGCGTGATCGTGAGAAGAACTCTCTTTTATAGTCCAAAATGAGGTTCTTTAGGAAGGAATGTCCTTAGCCCATCAATCCTACACTTTAAGACGATCGAGCTTATATGAATGCTTCATGCTTGTCTTAAGTGATAATCGGAGATATAGGGTTCAAGGTTGTCCCTTTCTAAAGAGATTATGGAACCTTTAATGAAGGAAACGATATAAAGATAGGATCTTTACACCGGTCCATTCCAAGGTTGCTAATGGGGACATGGGGGGATGCATGTAAAAATGACATTTTTAGTGAAAAGATGACATTTTTGGGTTGCAAAGGATGCATTTTATTTGCAAAGGATGCATTTGATTTAAAGACATGATTTTTATGCAAATGATGCATTTTTATGAGGAAATTAGGGCTTAATATGCAAAGGATGCATAAAGATTGCATTTTGAAAAGCAAAGGATGCATTTTTATGATGAAGGAATGACCTTTAATGCAAAGGATGCATGAAAATGGATTTTAGGTGCAAAGGATGCACCTTTTTTATAAAGACATGATTTTTATATGCAAATGATGCATTTTGGATGTAAAGATTGCATTTTTATGAGCAAATGATGCATAAAGATGGCATTTTCATGTAAAAAGGGGATTTTTAGGTGCAAAGGATGCACCTTTGAGTATAAAGATTACATTTTTAATGACAAATGATGCCTAATTCATGCAAAGGGGAAAGGGGGTATATTAAAGATATGATCTTTAATGCAAACTACCAAGTCCCAAGCAAAGATAATAACAATATATGAATGCAATGAGCAATCTAATTCACATAGAGCAATTAAAATGCAAGGAAAGGGAGTGAGAGGTTACCAATGGTGGCCTCTTCTTCTTTGGGTTGAGCTAGGTGGAAGAACTAACTTTGGAATCTTCAAGGAGGAGGGAGGTGGCTTCTTGGCTTGCTTCTTCAACCTTCTTGGATTTCCAGCAGTATTTGAGTATATTGTGTGTGCTTTTCCTTTTTGGTTGCCTTCTTGTTGGTGTTGGTGTCTAAAATGGGAAGAGGAGGGCTCTATTTATAGGCAGTCTGGATAAGACCAATGAAGCCGTGCGGCCAGAGATCCTTGGCTAATGCAGCCGTGCGGCATTATCCCTTGTGACTCAGCATGTTTCTAGAATCATGCAAGGTGGCCATTCTAGAACCTTTTCCAAATTGAGAAAAACGTGTTTCTTAATTGGGAAGCATTCCCTTCAGCCCTTAAATGATTTGGAACTGTTCCGGAATTGTTCCGGAACTCTAGGAAACTCCGGGGAGTTACCAGGAAATTTACCGGAATTGCTGGGGAAATTAACCGGAAGGCATGAGCCAGATTTGGGTACTTACAGTGGCGACTCCTCATTTTCCTTCCCATGAAGCGAGGTCTCAGACACCAACCCCCCGCGAAAGACAACCGCCCTTTCCGCGCCCCGCGCGCAAAAGGTCCGGGTAATTTCAGAACTATGTCCATCTTTTCTTGATAGTGGGCAACATGCTCCTCTGGATCTGTGCTGCCGTCATAACACTTCATGGACGGAACACTGAAACGCTTCGGGATGTCGACATTTGCAATTGCTGGGACAAACCGGGATTGATTGTAACAGTTCTGAGTTACTGGTTGGATCGGAGGAGTTATGACTGGCACGTTCATTATCAGCTCCCTGAGATCCTGCATCTGTTTGGCTAGTGGTTTTCCTGCAAAAGGGTCGGCCATAGGAATATGATTGAAATTATTATTATTGAAAAGATTGTTTAGCAAACCAGAGTTGTCCGTGGTAGTTGTGACAGTGGTGTTGTCAATGAATGGGATGAACGGGGTGAATCCTGCTGAAGGTGGCATCATTAGGGTGTCCCCGGGCAAAGATGTTGACATCATTAAGGATGTCGGCTGATGAGTTTGAGGCAGACTACCCATTGGGATAAATTCACTCTGAAGCGTAGATCCTTCGGTGTTGTTGAAGTTGAGGTTCCTTGCACGCAATGGTGAGATGTTTCCAAGCCGTGAAGCGATGAGCTGTTGATCCCTCTGCATCTTGATCATGGAATTGGCCAACACCTTGGAATTGCTATCTTGTTGATCCAACCTCTGATTCAACCTGGTCAGGATACTCCGGATGTCAGCATCTACATTGGAAGAGGTCGCTTCCTTTTGTGGAGTTTTTGTAGGTTGAGTTTGTTGAGGTCCTGTCTGAGGAGGTGGCGGCAATAAGCTGGTTCTACTTCCTGATGTTGGAGTGACGGCGGTACCCTTGCTGGTGGTGGACACATTGGGAGGTGCAAACATGACGAATTCGCTTAGGAAATGATCCAAATAACCGATAAACCACGCGGCCCCTCGGTGGGTGCCAAATTGTTTTGGTAGAAAAAACAATAATGTAGAATCTTAACTTTGACAAGTGTATGGATTTAAACAACTAGGAGGGGACTATGGAATTCGATTAAATGGAATAAAGACATGAAATGAAAAAGTGACACCAAGATTTGTTAACGAGGAAAACCTTAGAGATAATAACCTCTTTGGAAAAAACCCTGGGAGTTAGGTCTCCAACCTTAAAAATTTCACTATGACAACTGAGATTACAACTGCGGAAGATGATGGAGTGGATTACAAATGATGTGTGAGTATGACAAGTGGGTCCCACAAATAAAGAAATAATAAAAAACTTTCGATTTTTGGGTTGTGCCCTTTCAAATGGGACGCCCAAAAAGGAAATTTGTGCCCTTTCGGGCGGGACGGAGGGATTATATGTTATCCCCTTCCCTTGATCTAGTTCTTCCAAGGATTTTCCACCTAATGAGGTATTAAGGACATAGGAAAAGCCATGAAGATCATTCCTTTACATTATGTTCTTAGATTAATGATACTCCTTGTATTTCCATATTAAAATCAAGTCTTTATGTTAATATTGTTTCTCCCCATGTCCCTAAAGTTGGAATCTTTCCCCAAGGATTGTCTAAATGCCTATTAAGGCATCAAAGACATAGGATGAACATAAAGATCTAATCTTTACATCCCATTCCCGTAGTCTCATGGTTCTTGAGCATTCCATAGTGAGGATTGGTGTAAAGACTCCATCTTTACATCAAATCCCATTACAAAATACCATAATCTTTGTCCCTTTAGAAATCAATGAGTCTTGGTCCCAAAATCTCCGATAATCACTTGAGACAAACACAAAATGTCCCTATGAATCATCATTGTCTCAAGATGTAGGATTGATGGACAAAGATTCATTCTTTTTCTAAATGTCTCATTCTTGGACTTAAAAATGATTTCCTTGATCACATTTGACTAAAATCCCCAACAAAGTTAGATTAAGACATACCAAGGCTCCCACACCTATATTGGTTGATTAATCTAATGGGAGGTTCGAAAGGTCCCATAATGATGATCGTAAGTTCAAAGTGAGTACGGGATCAAAATCCCGAAAACACCAAAGTCCAAGGTATCTCGAACTAAAACCTTCTTAAAATAGTTCTTATGTTCGGATAAAAAACATGGCACATCCTTTCTCTTTTATTAAATCACACATGCACAGAAACAAGCAAAAATTTTGGACCTTGGAAGACTTGCTATTGCAAGGCTCCTTGGGTGAACATCAAACGTTCTTCCCAATGAGTAACTTAACCTCCGAACCCTTTTCCTTTTTTTCAAAGTTTTGAGGATAAATCAAAATGGCGTGGTGACTCCGTTTTTCATAAATATGGTGTCTTCCAATCGAGGTGAACTCGGCCCTTTTGAGGGGTAATTCACAAGTAATTAAAGCGAGAATAAGTTTTTCTAGATGGGAGTACCAGGTTTGCGCATCTAAAAGAGATTTACTCACATAGTAAATGGGACGTTGATCGCCTTGGTCCTCTTTTACCAGGACGACACTTACTAGACTTTCCGATAAGGCTAGGTATAAGTATACGGGTTCATCAGGTTCTGGTTTGGCGAGAAGAGGTGAGGATGTGAGATATTTATTGAGGTTCAAGAAGGCTTCTTCATGTTGCTCGGTCCATTGAAACAACTTGTTTTTCCTCAAGACGTCATAGAACAATTTGCACTTTTTAGAGGACTTAGAAATGAACCGGTTCAAGGCCGCTACCCATCCTGTCAGTCTTTATACATCTTTGATAGTTTTAGGAGACTGTTGGTTGAGGATAGCTTTGATTTGCTCCGGGCTGGCTTCAATTCCTTTCTTAGTCACCATGTAACCCATAAACTTACCGGCTCTAACTCCAAAGTTTCACTTCGAAGGGTTCAGCTTCATGTTGAATGCTTCCAGGATGTCAAATGCTTCCACAAGGTGTTGCACATGATCCTCCATATTTTTGGATTTCACCACCATGTCATCTATGTATACCTCCATGGTCTTGCCAAGATGGTATTTGAACATCTTGTTCACCAGTCTTTGGTAAGTTGCACCTGCATTTTTTAATCCAAATGGCATGGCAATATAACAATATATACCTTCAGGGGTTATGAAGGCGGTATCTTCCTGGTCTGAGGGCACCATTTGGATTTGCTGATAGCCTGAAGAAGCATCCATGAAGGTCAACACGTCATGACCAGCTGTTTCATCTACTAGAGAGTCAATTTGAGGCAACGGGAATGGATCCTTGGGACATTCTCTGTTCAAGTCAGTAAAATCTACGCATACACGCCATTTCCCATTTTTCTTCTCTACAACCACCACATTGGCGAGCCACCTAGGGTATTGTACTTCTCTGATCATCTTTGATTTAAGCAGTCTTTCCACTTCTTCTTTGATGATTTGATTCCGTTCTTGAGCAAATTTTTTCCTCTTTTGATGGACCGACTTGACAGTAGGGTTGATATTCAACTTGTGAGTTATTATACTCTTGTCTATTCCAGTCATATCCTCATGTTTCTAGGCGAAACACGACTTTCTACTCTTCAAAAAGTCGATTAACTCTTTCTCTATTTCAAAAGGTAAATCAGCTCCAACTAAGACGTTAGCTTCAGGGTTGGAGGCGTCTACAGGTATTTTCCTTACGTCATATTTGGCAGCCTCCAAGACGTCAATGACGCCCTTCTGTAATTGTAATGCTGGACGGGAGGTGGAACACGCTTTCATATCCGTCTTGTAGCATTCCTTGGCAGCTTGCTGGTCTCCTTTCACCTTGATTATACCCCAAGGCATTGGCATCTTGATGCATTGATGGTACGTTGATAGAACTAATGCTATGGATCCAAGGTCTCCCCAAGATGACGTTATATGCTGACGGACAATCAATTACACAAAACTTTTCCATAGAGTTTAGTCCTTCGACGTAAACTGGCAGTCTAATTTCACCAATCGTTTACTTTGTTTTTCCACTGAATCCTACTAAAATGGATAAGTTTTTCATGACTTTCGTTAGTGGGACTGACATTTCTTCCAAGGTGCCTTTCATGACCAAGTTGACTGAGCTACCGTTGTCTATCCACCAATAATCCCCATTGAAGTGGGAATCTGGTCGGGCTAACGACCTTAACCAATTGCGCTTATTGGGAGGCAACCCAAGTAGGTATGTTTTTATTTGTTTTATTTATTTGTTTAGGTTGTATTTTTAAATTTTTTTTGTTTTATATGTTTTATTTTATGGCTCGAATCGGTGCTAGTAAGGTATTTTGTGTAGGGAATTGCAAGATATGGGATAAGAGCACAACATAAAAAATTCTCAGGCCGTTTCAAAAAAAAAAAGAAAAAAAATCAAAAAATAAAATAAAATGATGACTTGCAGTGAGGTGCCAGCCCCAATCCAAGCCAAGCGGCCGCCTCAAGCCAAGGAAAACACGGCCAAGCTTCTGCAGCTTAGGGGCCGGCCTCACCAATGGTCAGGCGTCCGCCCCAAGCAAGGTGACCACGGCCGAGGAACTGCATCCTAGGTGCCGGCCTCAACATATTCCATGCGGCCACCTGGCCGGCCATTCCTTCCCAAATGCAGCCAGCCCCCGGCCATGGCCCTATTATCTCGGCCAGCTCCTCGGCCAGGCCTAGTTTCCTCGGCCACCCTTGGTCTTTGTCCGGCCAAGCCTTCCATTTATGTGGCCAGACCTCACTTCAGCTGCAGTCCTTCTAATTCCAATTAATTGCACTTTGGCCCCTAAACTTTCTAAAACCAATTTCGTCCCTTCTTTTCCCAGTTTTGCACTTTGGTCCCTAAACTTTCAAACCAAGTTTAACTCCTCCATTTTCTGCCTAATTTCATGTAGCCCCTATACTTTCAAAACACTAGAACATGGGTCATTATTTCCCATAACCAACAACAATCGGGGAGTAGCTCTAGCCAAGGACCAACATGGGGACCAGATTGGTTCCCACCGCCTCAGTAGTCCCGAAAGGTGACCCTATCCCTTATTTGTTTAGTAGTGATGCATATGGGACTATGCATTGTTTAGTAAGGGGTGGGGTACCTACATATTGTTTGGGTATAGTTGTTTTCTTTGTTTTGTTAAAAAAAATGAGAGACTAAGTGAAAACCCGAAAGGGCACTTAAGCAAATGGTGAGGAAGTGAAGTTCTTGAAATCCTTTATATCACCGTAGTAGAGACATAAGGGAGGTTTTGGAGTGTCAGGTAGGATCATTATTTGGAGTAGGAGGTCCGGATAGTGGTGCCTAGGATAGAAACCCTTGTTCACTTTTGGTGTTATAAGGAGAGTTGGTACTTTCACGAGGTTGTGGGGGATTAACAGTCCTTAACAAAACTTTATACGAGGGCAGTAGTAGTGAGAGATAAGAGTGGGGAAAAAATAGGACATTTTAGTTCCCCTTTACTTTTATGTGTGGGCCTTAGTTCGGATGACCATTTACATGTTGGAGTTTGTATCGAGCTAAGGCTGTATACTCATATGTTTGTGGGAGTAATAAGGAGATGGAAGTATGTATATTCCATATTATGATTGATATACTTGGATTGGTGGATTAGAGGAGATTAGAGGTCATTTTCTTCCCATGTTATCTGTTTAGACCGGCAATTTAGAGTGGGGTTAGGATATTACTCAGGGACGAGCAATGGTCTAAGCGTGGGAGAATTTGATGTGGTGGATTATGTCATATGTAATTCCCTATTTTCCTAGACATATTATTCCTATTCTGATGTATTTAGTTTAGTTTTGATGTAATTTTGGGATAGTATGTTAAAGTGAGATTGTATTGAGAGTTATTGTAATCCGAGAGTTGTTTTATTTCATATCTGGATGTAATGCTTTCAAGGAGCCAAAGTTGAGCTTAAAAGGTTGAAGAAAAGGAGCTTAAGGGAACAAATTGAAAAGCTGAGGACTGTTATGCAGAAATCTGAAGAATCCAGTGACCAAACTACAAATCTGAAGACCAGGGACTTTTCTGGAATTTCTGGAATATGAAGGACTTAAGTGGAATTTACTAAACTATAGGGACTTGTTAGGAATCCCGAAATCAACTTTTGAGGAGGACTTTTGGGCTGCTTTTATGAGGATTTTTAGGAAAAAATTACTTATTTATTTCCCTTATTATTGTCCTAGTATAAATAGGAGTTTTTAATAGACTTTTATGTTTTTTATCTTATATTTTCATTAGATTTGAGGAGAAACCCTTTGAAGATTGTGACTTTCATGGAGAACTAATCTCCTTTGCTTTGAAATTTATTATTGAACCGTTTTTTTATTTCAATTGAGGTTAATTTTTTTTCATCTCTGTAATCCTATTTATATTTTCTCTTGTTCTTGATTATTAAATTGATTACTAGGGTTTTACAATTAGGCCGATTGTTAAATCTTTGTTATTGATTTATTGCTAGAACCCCCTAAAATTGTGTCAATTTAGGATTTCACAAGTAGCATCTTTATAGTCCATGTATGTGTCATGATGGATTGTGAATTAGGAGAAAATAAGCAATTATCTAATTGAAATAACATTAGAAAGTGTTCTCTATCTTCATCTCTTAAACCATTAATAAATTGGTATTTTGAATCTAGACTGTGTCCGTTAGATTTGAATATTGATTAGGGCTATTAGTGGGTATGTCACTGCTATTAACTAATATTAAAGAAAGAGATAGAGGTTGAAATACATCTCGTGATCGAGTGAATAGGATAAAAATGAAAAGAATTGGCCGATGATATTTGAATGATAGACGGGGATATTAATTAATCCAAAATGCTTTTCTTTATTTGTTTACAATCTAGTTTTTATTCCCATCTTAGGAAGTAATCAAAATCAATCTTAGACCCCCAATCTTGTCAAGTGACAATTGTGCGTACTTATAACCGTTCTTCGTGTTCGATCCTGGACTCTTGCTCTAGCTACATTATTGTGGCCAAGTCTTTGGTTAATTTGTAGGCGTGCGACTTTAGCCTATCAACGACACTAAATGTAATCGTGGATGAAGTTGATGGTGTTTTCCTCAGTTATCTTGGCCAAAAGTTTTGCTTCCATCCACTTCGTGAAGTAATCTATTACCACCATCACATACTTACAGTTTCCACGGGCGGGTGGGAAGGACCCAATCAAATTTATTCCCCACATGTCGAACGGCTAGGTAGCAATCACAGGCTTTTGCTCGTTGGTTGGTAGTTTAGGCATATCAGCATACCTTTGACATTTATCACACTTCTGTACAAACTCGTGAGCATCCTCTCTTAATTGTGGCCAGTAATACCCCAAAATAATTATCTTTTCCGCCAAAGCTCTGGCCCCCGGGCGTCCTCCACATACTCCACTGTGTACCTCGAACAAAAGATGTGAAACTTCTTGAGGATGGACACACCTTAAGAAGGATTTGATGAAGAACCTCCTGAATAAAGCTTCCCCATGAATAGTGAATCTGGGGGATTTCTTCTTGATCAATTTAGCCTTTTGTTCATCTTCTAGCAGCTCACCCTTCTCAATGTAATCCTTGATTTCGTAAATCCAGCACTTAGAACTATTCTTCAAGCATAGAACCTGAACTCTTTCGTATGTTGGTTGTTCTAGATAGGAGATGGGTTGGTTGTGTTCTTCCTCCGATGTAGCTAGCTTCGAAATTAGATCGGCCAACTCGTTGTCTTCGCGGCCTACCCTCTGGATTTCCCAAAACTCCAAGTTTTGTATTAGTTTATTGACTAGCCCGTAATACTTGACTAGGATCGGATTAAGTACCTTGTATTCACCTTTGACTTGATGAACAATCAACTGGGAATCATAATAAGCCACTATCTTTTTTGCCCCAAAGCACTTGGCATACTCAATGGCTTCAATTAGGGCTTCGTACTCGGCCTGGTTGTTGGAGGCTTGGAATTTGAACCTCAGAGCTTCCTCAAGCACTTTTTCACTTTTGAGCTCGACCAAGACGATCCCATCCCCACTAAATTTTCTCGTTACAAATCCATCTGAATACACTTTCCAGCACTCAACGGGTAAACTAACCACCTGCTGACTCGATGGCTCTTTCACTTTGGAGGCCTTCTGTTTAGGTGCCTTAGGATCGTCTTTATTGGTGAATGACAACTCGACTAAAAGTCTGCTAAGGGTTGTGCATGGAGTGTCTTTCGAGGTCGATACTCAATATTAAACTCTGTTTGCTTGATTGCCCAATTTAGTAGTCGACCTGAACTTACTGGCTTGTATAATATCTTCTTCAGGGGTACATTAGAAATCACGACTATAGGATGGGCAGAGAAGTAAGCCCTTAGTTTCCTCGCAGTGATCACCAAAGCATAAGCCACCTTCTCAGTGTTGAAGTATCTCCCTTCCACATCTAACTAGGCCTTGCTCACATGGTAAACTGGCTTTTGGGTTCCTTTTCTTCTCGAATCAACACCGCTGCAACTACGTGATCGCCTGCTGATAAATACATGTACAAATTTTCCCCTTGGATCAGGCTACTAAGGAGTGGGGGAGAAGCGATATAATCCTTGATTTGTTGGAAGGACGATGAGCATTCGGCCGTCCACTCGAAGGCTTTCGTCCCCCTTAGAGTTTTGAAGAAGGGGAGAGATCTCTCAGCCGACTTAGATATGAAGCAGCCCAAGGCCTCGACTTGACCATTTAGACGTTGAACCTCCTTGATGCAGTGTGCTCTTGCATTTCGACCAAGGCCTAAATCTACTTAGGATTGGCCTCAATGCCCCTTTGTGACACCATGAAACCCAAAAACTTCACTGCGGCCACCCCAAACACACACTTGCTTGGGTTCAACTTCATGTCATTTTCTCGTAAGTTGGCGAACATTTCCTTTAGGTCGGCTACATGACCCCTGACTTGGTTTTGATAACCATTTCGTCGATGTAAGCCTCCATGTTTCAGCCAATTTGACTAGCAAAGACTTTATTTACCATTCTTTGGTAAGTAGTCTCCCCGCATTCTTCAACCCAAATGTCATCTTCGTATAACAGTATACTCCACCTGCTGCCTGAAGGGCTGTCTTCTCAATATCTTCCTCATACATTTTGATTTTACGGTAGCCTGAATCGGCATCCAAAAAACTCAGAGTAGCATGACCAGCAATGGAGTCAACCAACTTTTCTATGCAGGGCAGAGGATAACTGTCCTTTGGGCAATCCAAGTTCAGGTCCATGAAGTCGACGCACATTCTCCACTATCCATTGACTTTCTTAACCATCACCACAATTGCCAAGTAGTGTAAGATGCCTCTTTGAATATGCCTGCACTGAGTAACTTGTCGACCTCTTGCTTTATGGCGACCTCTTTATCCCGAGCGAAAAATCTCAGCTTCTGGATTTTGAACTTGATAGTGGGGTTTACCTCAAGTTTGTGCACGACAACCTCTTCCTTGATTCCCTTCATATCTTTGACTCTCCAAGAGAAAACGTCTAAACTTCCTTTCAACAAGGAAACTATTTCGGCCTTTTCTTCGAGTGAAAACTGTCCATCTATCTTGATCCTTTGCTCGGGGTAGGCTATGTTAGTTTCCACTTCTTCTAGCTCATCAACTGGCTCTAATTCTGGACCATCCCTGAACTGTAGGGTTGCAATTATGATTTCCCTACCCCTTCTTCTTTGTTTTGCTCCAAGGTGTGGTGCTTCTACCTCGATCATGTCATCCAAATCTGTATCAGTTGCATCTTCTAGGCTATTTGAAGGACGTATCTGTAGCGTTGCTGTGAATTTTATCCTTTTGAGTCGCCACCTATATTATTCGTTTGGAAAACATAGAAAAACCATTTTGAAAAAGATTGGGTTCGGGGCTTAGGTTATGGAATGGGTAGGTCAAGGAGCATCCATTCCACCCAATCCGGAGATTGGTCTTGCTAAAGAAAAGAGAGATTTTCAGAGAAGAAAGAAGAAGATTTCAAATAATACAAATAAAAGGTCCATTTAACGAGGTTAAACGGAATGTAGGATCGATTGCTTCGAGGCCATCTCCATGTTTTGGAGAGGCTCTAGGCCGATCCTAGATTCTATGGACTTATACCACTCTAATAATCAATTAGAAAGGGATTTAGGGGTTACCTTGTGTGAGGTGATTTGGGCAGAGTTTCGACTCAAGTTTAGAATCGAATCTTGATACGGACAGAGTCTCGCCTCAGTCCTTGACTTGGATCTTGATGTTTGTTTACCAACAAGGTTGACAAACAAACTTTGAGGTGATTTTTAGGGTGATTTTGCAGGAATCCTTCAAGGAAAGAAACCAACAAAATGTGTGTGTTGTGAAAATTCATCCTCTCTGATCCTTGGAAGTCACCAAGTATTTATAGGGGTTGGGGAAGTGTTGAAGATGAGATCAAACACTTCAAGATGGTTCCAGACTCCAAACTCTATTGGTTGGCCGGATGGATAAAGATTTATCCCGAAAAGAGGTTGAAATCGACGAGGAAACTGTCGTCTGCATGCTGCAGAGGGACGATATCTCGCGCGAGACACGCCATCTCGCGGCGAGATATTGTTCCTGTTGGATAATTCTGTCCTTTTCTCGTTATCTCGTATGCAGTTTAGTCCCAAACTAATGATGGTTAGTCAAAACTTAATGAAACATGATCAAATGGTGGATTTCTACTTCTTGACTCAAGGCGAGACTTAGAGTGGTATAAATTTGATCCGATGTGTTCAGAATGGGGTGTCTACAGAGCCCCTCGGCGACAAGACTTATGAAAGAGGTCATGTCGTCGATAGAAAAGACATCATTCTGAACATCGGGATGGTCGGGCCGCACGGCTTCCTACGTATCTCTATCGGAGAATCAGACCATGACGTAGTTAGACTCCAAAACACGAAAAGGCTGCTTTAGGTATTTTGAAAATTATTTGAAAATCAAGGAGATTTTGTTTTGAAAGATAAATTCATACTGAGGAATCAAATCAAGACCCAATTCTGAATATACCTATCTGTTTGAAGATTCGCCTGTTTGGGCTTCGAACCTGCGGGGAAATATGTTAGAAAACAAAGGCTTACCTTTTCGGTCCTTTGAGTCCTGTCGGTTTTGTGACGATTCGCCTTTCTGGGCTTCGAATCGGGCTTTTTGTTGTTGAGGATGACGATTCACCTGTTTGGGCATTGAATTGGGCTTTTGGTTCAAAAATCCACCTATCTGGGCATTGGATCGAGCTTTTCTTTTGTTGACGATCCACCTGTCTGGGCGTTGGACCGGGCTTTTATGATGACGATCCACCTGTCTGGGCATTGGACCGGGCTTTTCCTGTTGACGATCCACCTGTCCGGGCGTTGAATCGGGCTTTTGATTTGATGATTCACCTTTCTGGGCTCTGAATCATGTGGATTGGGTTGATATTTGGGCCACTCGGCTTTCGGGCGACTGGTGCCGTACCGGGCAATCCTGCGTATGTCACGTTTGCCTCGTTCCGTGACTTGTGGTGCCGATTTCTCCACGTTTCCTTGCTAGTTTATCATTTCCAAGGGTAAATGTGTCAAAATTTTGAATTTTGACGTTGCGTAGACGCTTATTATCGGGGACAATTTTGTCAATTTCCCGAAGGAATATCTCGCGCGAGATAAGGTATACCGTGCGAGACTTGTACTGTCGGGGCTAATATAACAGCAGCTCCTCTTTTAATTTGAAAACATCCTTTTCAAATTTCCCTCCCTAGCTCAAGCCAAGGTCGTTTTTCTCTTTAATTTTTCGTGGATTGCTTGGTGATTCTCCTCCCAGTCAATTCTAAATCCTCTCTCCCTCCACAATCAATGGCTCAAGAACAAAGGAATCCTATTTTGGGGAGTTATTTACTAGGGAAGGATTACCCCCGCGATGACCTCACCTTTGATAGGCACGCGCACATCTCCACCGCTGTTCGGGAAGGTTTGGTAAGAGCTTTTCCCTCAACTCTTGATCCTTGTATTGCATTGAGCTTGAATCCATGCTTTTTTGAATCCAAATTCCATCAATGGCCATTCTTTTCTTGCTTTTTGTTTAGAACTATGTTCCTTCTTGCATGCTCTGATTTTGTGCATTTCGTTGTATGATTGTTGTTGTATTGTGTGCGTATGAGCCTCCTACACATCATGGATTATAGGAGAGGTTGATTCGGATTATCCATTGTATCCTTGGGCAAGCTTTTCCTGTACGCACGCCAAGTGTTCGATGAAATGCCTCAATGAAAATTTTCTTCTATTTCATTGAGTTTTTGCCATGGAATGATTTCTAACATTGCCCCTTTTGTTTTTCTTCTGTTTTTGCATTCATATAGGCCAACGAAGAATTGCCGAGGGAGTCCAAAATTGGCTAGAGCTGTGTGGGACAAGATCAAGGATCTTGAAGGGGTTAGAGATAGGGTGGCCCAAATGGGGCTATTGACCTTTGTTGATAATCTTCGGGGGATAAGGCGGACTCCCCAAGTCCTTCAGGCGATCCGGGAGAGGTGGTGGGATACTACCCACACCGTGCATTTGCGCTTCGAGGAAGCGACTATGACTCCGACTGATTTCCTTGCTATCACGGGGCTAGAGTTCATTGGTGATCCCCTGCCGAAGACTTCGGGTTATAAGCCTGCGGGTCCAGCTGTGTGGAGACAGTTGATCAGTTTCGTCCCTAACAAGGTTAAGGGATTTGCTACTGAGCTAACACCCCTCCGGCATCAAATTGAGGAGTATGCTCTTAAGCCGAATGCAGTCACTGATCTATTGGTGAGGGGTGCCCTCTGGTATATCCTTTCTGAGACCATCTTTGCGAACCACTCTTCTACGGCCCATCTTTCTATGTTAGGTTTGTTGGTGAATTTGGATGAAGTGAGTGGATATGATTGGGGCTCAGCGGGGTTGGCCTTCTGCTATCACGCCATGGATGAGGCGTGTATGCACACTAAGGATACCCTGTCGGGGTATTCTTATGCCTGGGAGGTATGCTCTTGACTTTTTCTCTGTCTTTTGCTTGTATGCTTTCTCTTTATTTTGTACTGAATATGTTCTATTTTCTTGTGCAGATATGGGGCTATACTGTCCTTGGGCTGTACAAGTTTGAGTTAGAGAGCCGAACCCCTTTGTTCCCGGATATCAGGAGGTGGAGCCACCCCAATCGGAGTGTTGATGAGGATGAGGATCAGGAGTGGACCCTGACAGTGGCAGAGGCGAGGACCATGCTGGACCCTTTTGAGTATGAGCGGCTGGGCCTTTATCCATGGACCCTGTTGGAGCGGGAGGTGCACCGTGCTTGGGATGCCACTGGGATGAAGAGGATGTTGGCATCTCTGGAGGGGGACACCATGTACCTTGGTGAGCGGGTCTTCCCACAGCATGGCCGGGGTAGACTGCCATATAGTGTGCCGGTGGATCCGCCGAGGGCAATGTATCCCACCCACTCCATTCCAGATGATGATTATGCAGGTCTTTTGGTGGGTGATGTGGCGATGATTGTGTTATCCCCGGGGCCTCTTACGCGGAGTTCCTGCCTCGCTTGATGGGTCCCCTCTTGGGTGGTGATAGACAATCGCACGCTCGTGGCTCCGCCTCTGCTTTTGCCTCAGGTTCATCAGCCCCTAGCACTTCCTCCCAGTCTGCTGGTTCTCTGCCTTTTGCCCCAGACTTCGGTCCTCTGAGCTACACGTACATGATGGAGAGTATGCCGATGATGGGCCACATCCCGACTCTGGATCATATTTCTGAGGGTTACCGTCTTCCGCCGGATGTCTCCTCGGTATGTTTCTGTTTGTATTTATCTCTCGTATTCGTCCATATAAGTGTATATGTCCGACTTCATCTGAGCATTTTTTTCCTTTGTTGTCAGGTCACTCTGTCTGCGGCCGATTACAACCGTGGAGCGACCAAGATGGCGGGACTGATGGCCCTGGTGTCGAACCTGTCCGAGAGGCTGTTCCATAAGGCTTCTTTGGCGGCCTCGACGGTGGTCTCGGTGGTGACTCCTACTTGCGGAGCCAAGAGGTCGAGGAGGGATGGTAGCCCCCGTGGAGGTGATGGCGGAGGTGTCGGCGGCTCGGGCGATCTGGTGGCGTGACCCCCTCCCTTTTCTCTTTATCTGATTTCTGATCATCTGTACATATTGGGCGTGGGGGCCCAAACAATTTTTCTTTTTCTTTGGTACCTGTTAGAACAAGTAGGTAGCACAAAAACATGATTTTCTTAACCCCTAAACCTAGGTCTAATTAGTTAGTTTATTGACTTTCTCGACTTTCCATGTTTTGGAAATGGAATGGCCGTCTAGGCCACAATTTTGAGCTTAGATTTAGTGTTGCACTGCATGTTATGAACTGTATGCGTAGGTTTTTCGAGACTTGCTTCGTCAAGTCGGGGCTAGATTGCTGTTTGACCAGAACTATTGCTGTTTTGCTGAGGCGATATCTCGCGCGGGACATGGTGTCTCGCACGAGACACGCTACCCAGGCAGAATCCTCTTCCTTCTTCGAACGGGATTTTGTCAGTTTTCCCTATAAAAACACCCTGTATTCCGGCCAGACAACTCATTCTAGCCTTTCAAGCTCTAGAGATATTTTGTTAGGGCAAAACTCTTGTCTTCTTTTCCAACCCTACGATCCATGGCTTCCAAGGAGATTGCCCCAACGTCCATGATTGTTGATGATTTTTCTTTGTCGTCTAAAGCGGTTGAAGCCTTCAAGCAAGCATCAAGAGATTTTGTGATGTCGTTCCGCAACCAATCTCGCAATAGGTTTATAGCCGACTTCGGATTTAGAATCCTTTTTACCTTGAAGAACCTCCAAACGGATTGGAATCTCTTGCAGGGTGCTGCTCGATTTTGGGATCCCTCTATTCATCTTTTTAATTTTTCCTTGAATGAGATGGTGCCTACCGTGGAGGAATTTGCCATCATCTTGGATATGCCTTTGACTGGCGAGATTGCTGTTCCTAAGTACCATAGAAATCATTCAGAGGCTTTGAATGAATTGCTAGGGATCCCCCTTGATACTTGCTATGAGTTGGTTCGTCGCAAATGGGTTGATTTCTCTTCTTTTCCAGAACGCTTCGATGGGGATTCAGATGATGACGCCTTTCATGTCTACAAACGGAACTTTCTGGCCCTTTCTCTTTTCGGAGATGTTCTGTTTACATGCAGGGACGGCTTGGTTGACTCCCAACTGGTGGAAATTGTTCTGCAAGCTAGAAAATGTTCTAGGAACATTATTCCGCTAATCTTGGGTGAAACCTTGCACGGTCTTGATGAGCTGCATAGGACCGATGCCATGACTCAAGGGAGTCCTCTTCTGTTGACTATTTGGCTTAGGAAGCATCTGAAGTTGGTAGGTCCCCCGTTGGAATATTCCCCTTTCACCTATCATACGCGAAAATTACTGATCAAGGATCTCTCGGTGGATGAGTGGGCTGAGTTGATTGCGAAGACTGAAACTTCTGATATTCTTTGGTGTCCTCCTTATTGGCGGTTGAACAAGTATGTTTCCAATACCAAGGGTTTTGACAGGGTTGTTCTTCCGGGTTTGCGAGATTCCTCCTTTTATTTTTCCAAGCTGGTGCTCCGTCAGTTTGGTCAGCAGCAGGACACTTATCTTTTCGAGGGGGCCTCTCGCGATGTGTCTTATATTGGTGTGGAGTTTGCGCAGGCGCTAGCTCAAGCATGGGGTGAAGGAAATAGTCGAGACCACTGGTCGAACCTTCGGACCTTTAATGCAAGCATCTTCTTGTCTGACAAGTATTTGGATTGGTTTCTTCATACCGGCCACCCTAGTGCGGAGAAGATTGATGATCTGCGGCTTTCACTGCTAGGGGATTCTTTTGTAGCTAGTAGTATTTTGCGAAGGAGCGAGGCTCAGTCTGATCTCGCTAATGTGCAAACCGATCCAACCCAGGATTTTCTTGACGGGGATTGGTACGAGAGGCGAGGCAAAGGGATGCCTGGAAAGATGCAAGCTTTGGATAGGCCCAGTGTCTTCAAGAGGCTTTCGGAGTCTGTCTTTGATCGTCTTGAGGGACGCTCTGCTTTGAGAGGCTCAAAGCGCAAAAAGGATCGCGAAGACGGTGGTGACCATGTCCGCCGGCCTACCAAGTCAATGAAAGGCTAGATCTTAGGGAGTACCAAGAGATTGCTTTGATAGATCAATTGTTTTTGCTTTATTAGTATTTTTTTCAAGATTGCTAGCTTAGCAAATTAGTCGTTGTGGTTAGGATTTCCCTTTTGTCGTTAATGAAATGCATTCGATTAATAAAAGGACAAGAGTAGATTTATTTATTTGATTAGACTGAACCCGAAGGCTGCCTACGTTCCTCTTTTACAACAATTAAATAAGAGGCTCAGGTCTAACGTAGTTCATTTTTTAGAGAGAAAAGGACAAAATATGGCTTCAGGCCGAGGGGTAATCTTGCGCGAGACAAGGCCCTCTTTTTTTTTTCTTTTTTATGCACACCCTTTCTTTTGCCTAGACTGCCCCTTCGGGTTTTCGATCTAGCGGCTTCTTTTCTTGTGTAAGCTCTAATTTTTGCCTAGGTCGTCCTTTTTGGGATTTTCAACCTAGCGAGCGATTTCTTTTTAGGAGGCCAAGTCACGCGAAGTACTTCTTGAGCTTGTCCATGTTGACCGGCTTCGGTAGTTGATCTCCGTCTAAGTCCACCAGATGAAGCTCCCCCTAAGAATATCTTCTTCACAATGTAGGGTCCTATCCATCTTGGTCCTTACTTGCCTAACGGGTTGAAAGGTCCAGGACGATGCTCACGAAGAACCAGGTCGCCTACTCTGATGTTCCTTGTCTTTACCTTTTTGTTGAAAGCTCTTGCCATTCTTCTTTGGTAAACTTGAGTATGTTCGGCTGCTTTCAACCTTCTTTCGTCTAACAGGGCCAACTCTTCGTATCTGCTTTCTAGCCAGTCGACCTCGTTCACTTGGTTTTCCAGGAGAACCCTAAGTGATGGTATTTCTAATTCTATTGGCAAGACAGCCTCCATTTCGAATGTGAGGGCGTAGGGAGTCTCTCATGTAGCTGTTCGGACTGAAGTGCGGTATCCCCATAGTGCGAAAGGTAACTTATCGGGCCAGTCTTTTCCAGTGACTGCCATTTTTCTGATGATGGTCTAGATTGTTTTATTTGTGGCTTCGACTGCTCCATTCGTTTGAGGCCTGTAAGGAGATGACTTGTGCCTTGTGATTTTGTACTCAGTTAGGAGGTGATTGGTTTCTTTCTCGAAGTGCGAGCCATTATCGGATATCATCTCTTGTGGGATCCCGTATCGGCAGATGATGTTGTGCTTGATGAATTCCGCGACCTTTCTGGCATTCAAAACCTTGTAGGAGGCGGCCTCGACCCATTTAGTGAAATAGTCGATGGCTACTAAAACAAAGCAGTGCCCGTTGGCTCCTGTGGGTGTGACCTTTCCAATCACGTCTATCCCCCATGTCGAGAACGGCCAAGGAGAAGTCATAGGGTACAGCAGTGAAGGTGGTGCGTGCTGAAGGTTGGCGTGTATCTGACACTTATGGCACTTCTTTACCATTTTGGTGCAGTCGGCTTCCATGGTTAGCCAAAAGTACCCTTGTCTGATGATCTTTTTGGAGAGCATGTTCCCGCTCATGTGGGTTCCACATATGCCTTGATGAACGTGGTCCATTATTTCTCGAGCCTCTTCCTCGGTGGCACAAAGGAGGTTTCCTTGGGAATGCTTCTTGAATAGACGGCCAGCAATGATGACGTAATTAGCGGCCAACCTCTTAAGGGCGATCTGAGTCCTCTGGTCTGTCTCAGGTGGGATGGTTCCATCTAGGATGTAATGCCAAATGTCATGGTACCAAGGTTTCTCTTCGGAGTTCTCAACAATGGCACATTCGGATGACCATTTGTCTTTGCAGTCATGGAGATCTATAATGGCGCAGTAGGCAGGAGTTGCACGCCGTGTTATTTTGAAGGGTTTGAATGCTTTTCCTTTAGGGATTTCGACCAAAGAAGCGAGTAGGGCTAATGCGTCTGCAAACCGATTTTTCTCTCTGGGGAGGTAGTGGAATGAGACATCTTGAAATTGTTGCGCCAACTCTTGGAGGTGGGCACTGTATCTTTGAAGAGTTGGATCTTGGACCCTCCACTTCTTCAATGTCTGATTGATGATTAATTGGGAATCCCCGAATACCTCGAGTTCAGTCACGTTGCGTTCTAGGGCTGCCTCAAGCCCTGCTATGCAAGGTTCGTATTCTGTGGTGTTGTTGGTGGCATCAAAGTCAAGACGTACTGCCAGTGGAGTATAGATGTCGTTAGGGTCTACCAACAACATTCCGATGCCGAAACCTCTCTTGTTGGTTGCGCCATCGAAAAATAATTGCCACTTATTTTCTTCTTCTATACTCATGATGTCCTCATCAGGGAATCGCGGGTCTTCCCCCTTCACTTCGTCACAAGGAAATTCGGACAACTGATCTGCGAATACACTCCCCCTGACGGATTTCTGAGTGACGTAAGTGATATCATACCCCGCGAGCATGAAGTACCATTTGGCCATTCTCGAAGACAAATTTGATTTGTCTAGGATATATTTCAACGGATCCATTCTTGCGATGAGACGAACCGGGAAGGCTTCCATATAGTGCTTTAGCCTTTGTGAAACCCAAATGAGAGCGGCACAGGATTTATCGAGTGGAGAATAGTTGATTTCGCTGCCTTGGAATCTGTGGCTGACGAAATATATGACATTCTCTGTGTGTGAGGCAGGCTGTTCTTGAGCGAGCATAGCCCCTAGTGCATTGTCAGTAACCGTGAGGTACAACTTCAAGGGTTTCTCTTTGTGTGGTGGAACCAGGATGGGTGGGGAAGTTAAGTATTGCTTAACTTCCTCAAATGCTTCTTGAAATTCTTCGGTCCAATCTTGAGAAGCATTTTTCTTAAGTAGCTTGAAGATTGGATCGCACATTGTAGTCAGTTGATTGATGAATCGACTGATATACTGAAGTCTACCCATGAATCCCTTTACTTCTTTATGTGTTCTGGGTGGAGGCATGTCAATGATAGCCCTTATCTTAGCGGGGTCTGCTTCTATGCCACGCTCTGTGACCATGTACCCTAAGACTTTCCCTTTGACCACTCCGAATGAGCATTTGGCGGGGTTGAGCCTCATCTTGTACTGTCTCAGTCGATTGAAGAATTTTTTGAGATCTCTGAAATGATGACCATCTGTCCCCTTTGAGTAAACAATCATGTCTTCCACGTATACCTCTATTTCTTTGTGGATCATGTCATGGAATAGTGTAGTGACTGCCCTTTGGTAAGTAGCCCCTGCGTTCTTGAGACCAAACGGCATGATCGTGTAGCAGAACGTTCCCCAAGGTGTGGTGAAGGCTTTTTTGTGCTGATCTTCCTCTGCCATGAGGATTTGGTTATACCCTGCGAAGCCATCGACGAATGAGCGGACTTCATATGCGGCTGTGGCGCCGACCAACATGTCTTAGTTTGGAAGCGGGAAATCATCTTTAGGGGATGCCTTGTTCAAGTCTCTGAAGTCAACACAAACTCATATTTTCCCATTCGACTTGGCTACTTGTACCGTGTTTGCCAGCCATTCCGGATATTCGATCACTTTGATAAACCCTACGTTCAAGAGTTTCATGATTTCCTCTTTCACTTGCATTGACCATTCTGGCTTGATTCTGCGTAGTTTCTGTTTGACTGGCTTGGCGTTGGGTAGCAGCGGTATCTTGTCTTCTACAACTGACTGATTCAACCCAGGCATATCTTTGTAGGACCAAGCGAAGATGTCGACATATTCTCTGAGGAGCTGCGTAAAGGTTTCTCTGTCTTCCCCCTTGAAGAAGCTGCCGATCTTTGTTTCTCTGGGGTCTTCCGTTGTCCCAAGATTAACCGTTTGCATTTCCTCGTCGTCAACAGGGCCATTCTTTCCACAACGACCTACTTGCTTAGCTAATTCTTTTAAGATTTGTTCATTTTCTTGATCTATCTTATCGTATGATTCATTATTAACGTATTCGTTATATTGATTATTATTAGTTAATTCATCATTCACGATGTTAGCAATCTCAGGGTACTCGGAAAGATCAAAGTTTTCATTAAGGAAGTAAGGGAATACATGTTCGGCCACCGCCTCGATTTCCTCTTGAGTGAGTTCATCGGAGGTAGAGCCTGCTTCTAATGTGAAAGTTACAGGGCCTATCTTCCTGCGGGGATGGGGAGTGCAACCAAGCTCTTTGATCATGAAGTCTTCTTCAACAACTGTTCCTCCGGTGACGTGCCAGTTTAGAATTGGCTCATCACATTTCTGTATTAGTCTTGTGTAATCAGTGGTTGGAGCGTCCCCCTTGGAGATTGCATGGATCTGGCTGTCTTCTAACCGGCACAGGTCTTCAAACTGTCGCAGCATGTCTTCTCCCAACACAAAGTCCCATTCACTTGTCATTTCTGCCTTCGTGCCCCACAAATCTTTAGGGATTAGTGAGACAGGTTCTGTTTCATCTGGAGAAGCATCGCAGTCGCTGAAGATTTCAAAGCCCGGTTGGCGCTTTCCTTTATCATCAGTCCATGGTTCTGAAAAGATAAAGTAGGGAATACTTTTCCCCTTCCCGAACGAAGTAGCCGTTGAGTGTCTATCGATATGGCTCGAGGTTGTGATTCTTGGCCTTTGGGTCATTGTAGCTTTTGTATGCGGTTCCTTCCCATTTGATTTGAGTGAAGCCCCATTCTTCTTCATCATCTCCATCGGGGATGGAAGTGATGTATCCCAAGCCATGCTTTGTGTGAGGTGGGGGAGCTGGTGGTGGTTCCGTTATCCCTTATAAGTGCTTTTCGAGCCCCAAGCCAGGGAAGTATCCTTTTGCTAGCATCATTCTCCAGACAGGAAGGCTTCCAGAAAACCAAAGTGCCTTGGAGTAGTCTTTTTCGTTGTAAGTTTCTATGACATTTACGGTGCTTTCTTTCTCGATCTCAAAGAAGTAATCAGAATTGAAAAGGGAAAAACTGACTAACTATTATTGAAAAGCAAACATGATACTCTTGCCCACAAATGAGGATTTTAGGCAAGTAGTATCTAAATTAAACTAGAATACTAACCGTTTCTTTTGCAAATAAAAGTAAATAACTGAAAAAGGAAAAGGAGGCCTTCATTTTTAAATCCAACCAAGGGCACTTCCGCTAGGAGCAAGTTTGATGGTGTCGTTGTCGACTAAGTCTTGGACTGCATTCTTCAGGTTGAAACAATCATTGGTGTGATGGCCATGGCATTGATGGTAGTAGCAATAGAGGTGTGGAGATCGACCTTCCCTCTTAGGTTGGTAGCCCTCTATTGGTTTCATCACTCCATCCTTGTGAAGACTCCTGAAGATGTGTCCGAGAGTGATCCCTCCAAAGTCGGTGAAAATCCTTCCCTTCCTTCGCTTAGCCATTTGATTGTGAAGGTCTCGAATATGGTTCTCGTAATGTTGCACAAAGACGAGGTGGCGAGACTGATATTCTTCTTCCATTTGTTCTTTGAGGTCACGGTAGAGAGTATTGAGGAAATACTTGACTCTTTCATCAATGTCATCTTCAATGTGGGCTTCGAGGGCGCTACACTTTTGGGTCATGGTCTCGAGTTCGCTCTTGACTTCCTCGAGCTCTTCAATCAGTATCTTTGTCTTTTCAGCTTGGATGGACTCTTCCATGTGATGCCACGAGTCATTGTCGTTAATTTGCTGCAGGGCTTTGGCAAGTTGAGTTTTGATGTCACTTAGCTCCTCTTGTACAGATGATTGTCCACTGTCGGAGTCACTTTCCATCTTCCGGAAATCCCTAGCAATGCGGGTGGAAGGTAAATCAAAGGCTTCCTTTCGACCTTCTATATGCTTGGTGACGAGAGACTTGGTCACGTCTTGCAGATTTGACTGTTCCATACCCTTTTTCATGACGATGTAGGAGCGGAACTCTTCCATGGACATTGTGTTGGGAGTCTTGGAGTTGAGTAGCTTCGGAAAACTGACATAAGAGATGCAGAGACGATATCAGGATCAAATCTAGCCCCAACGAGTCGGAAGCAGACTTAAATGGCTCAGGCTCAGTTTCAGCAAACAGAGGCACTATCCCGCGCGAGATAATCACACGGAAAGTCGATTTTTATTTGACCTAAATTTTGGTCGGAACGGAAAATCCGTTTTGAGGGGTATCTAAGGCCTTTATCAGAACCTAACGACTAAGCCTTTATAAGAACCTAACGACTAAGAAATCAATCCGATTTTTGTAAAACAAAGCCATGTAAGATCGTTTTTTGAAGGATATGCATTTTTCTATATATTTTTTTTCAAAAGGGACATCCGAAAGGGTCTTTTTCCGAAGGGACTTTTTTGAGTCCTTCATTATTGTCAATTTTACATGGCTTTGCTTTGGTCAAAAACAAGAAAAGATCACTGAGTCAAAACCGACCGGTCACGGAGTGATCCTAAAAAGACAATCTACATGAAAATGTGGCGATGCAGGGCTGGAAGGCTAGGCTCCCCGCGATATGACAATATAGATGGATTGAATACGCGGAGTGGGATGATCCAACTTCGGAGAGACCGGCGACTAGGTGGTTACCGTCATCTGTCCTTAGTGTGGGTCCCGGGTTTATAGAGGGTATGTAGTGCAATGACAGTTATAGCATGAGTGCGCGTGTGTGAGAGTTAATTCTAGGTGATAGATAAAATAGAGATTTTTTTTTGAAAATCAAAAGGAAAACAGATAGTGGCCACACCAAGTGGTTGCCTACGTTTCTCCCAATTTTGGAAGACTCAGGCCGTCGTAGTTCCACATAAAGAGAGATAAAGAGAGATAAATAAATTAATTTACAACTCCCAAATCCCCAATGGACCCGACTTTAATTAAATAAAACCCAATCACACGCAGTTTATAAATAATAATCAATTATTTAAATGAAAAATGATTCGAGTTCTACATCTTAAGGGAGGCCTTAAGATGTGGGAACTCTGCAGATAATGAATTATGGGATTCCCCTTGCGTGTTCGGCTCTCGTCTTGGATTATGAGATGAACGGGAGAAACCAGAAAACCACCAGATTGTCGAGGCGATATCTCGCGCGAGATATGATGTCTCGTGCGAGATATGCCTCATCTGAGAGTAGAAAATCGAATTTACAATAATTTTCTTAGAAAACCTTTCTTTTAATTTTGACGCAAGTTTAAGCCTCTTAATTTCATATCCCCAGCGGAGTCGCCACTGTAGCGTTGCTGTGAATTTTATCCTTTTGAGTCGCCACCTATATTATTCGTTTGGAAAACATAGAAAAACCATTTTGAAAGAGATTGGGTTCGGGGCTTAGGTTATGGAATGGGTAGGTCAAGGAGCATCCATTCCACCCAATCCGGAGATTGGTCTTGCTAAAGAAAAGAGAGGTTTTCAGAGAAGAAAGAAGAAGATTTCAAATAATACAAATAAAAGGTCCATTTAACGGGGTTAAACGGAATGTAGGATCGATTGCTTCGAGACCGTCTCCATGTTTTGGAGAGGCTCTAGGCCGATCCTAGATTCTATGGACTTATACCACTCTAATAATCAATTAGAAAGGGATTTAGGGGTTACCTTGCGTGAGGTGATTTGGGCAGAGTTTCGACTCAAGTTTAGAATCGAATCTTGATACGGACAGAGCTTCGCCTCAGTCCTTGACTTGGATCTTGATGTTTGTTTACCAACAAGGTTGACAAACAAACTTTGAGGTGATTTTTAGGGTGATTTTGCAGGAATCCTTCAAGGAAAGAAACCAACAAAATGTGTGTGTTGTGAAAATTCGTCCTCTCTGATCCTTGGAAGTCACCAAGTATTTATAGGGGTTGGGGAAGTGTTGAAGATGAGATCAAACACTTCAAGATGGTTCCAGACTCCAAACTCTATTGGTTGGCCAGATGGATAAAGATTTATCCCGAAAAGAGGTTGAAATCGACGAGGAAACTGTCGTCTGCATGCTGCAGAGGGACGATATCTCGCGCGAGACACGCCATCTCGCGGCGAGATATTGTTCCTGTTGGACAATTTTGTCCTTTCCTCGTTATCTCGTATGCAGTTTAGTCCCAAACTAACGATGGTTAGTCAAAACTTAACGAAACATGACGAAATGGTGGATTTCTACTTCTTGACTCAAGGCGAGACTTAGAGTGGTATAAATTTGATCCGATGTGTTCAGAATGGGGTGTCTACAGTACGCCTCAACCATGACTTGATCATTTGAGGGATAGGTCGCCTCATGTTGCACCACTTCCATCTCATCATCCACACATTGGATGGTTGCCAACCTCAAAGTTGTAGTCACTGACTAAGAAAACTTCCAGTTCGCCTCAGGTGTCTCAATTTCAAGTTCCCACTTTTTCTTAGCCCTGAGAACATGGTCAAGGTACTCCCTAGCTATCCCCAATACATATCCACCTCCAAGGGGGATGGGGATCTTAACCCTTTGATGAGGGATTGAAAGGATCATTCCCTAAGCGACATGTCCAGAAATTCCCAAGATAGCATGTTAATCACTTATTACATCAATAACCACAAAATTTACCTTGGTCATGGTCCTCAATGGGTGTTGCCAAATATCTACCTTGAGCTCGATCTGACCTTTAGCGTCAACCCTATGGTTGGTGAAGCCCTCCAGTCGACCTGAGTAAGGTGACAATCTAGTATTTGGGAGGCCCATTTCCTAGAAAGACTTGTAGTAGATGATATCCTTGCACGCTCCTATGTCGACCAAGATCATACTGGATGTGCAGTTGTCAATAAGACCTGGGATGATCAAACTCTGCTCTCTAGCTGCCATGCTGGTGGCCAGCTCATAAGGATAAAAACTAATAATCTCATCTTGCACACATCTCCTTGTGGCACGTATGGAGCCTTGTGCAATTGGAAAATATTGTGTTTAAGTGAGGTGTTATTAGTCTCCTCAGCTATCACCCCAAGAGTCAGCCTTAGTTGCCTTGGCTCAGGTGGGCCCCTTACAGGTCGATCCCCAGTCAAGGGATGATCTCCTTTTATAAACCTATCCAGCCTTCCCTCATTGACCCATTTCTGGATCATTTTCTTCAAACTCATACAGTCCTCAATATTATGGTCTGTATCTTTGTGGTACTCACAGTACTTGTTATTTTCCCGTTGAAACTTATTTTGAGGGTTTATAGGGATGAGGGGAGCCAAATCAATAGTTTTCATGATCTCCGTCCGGCTAACAGTGATGGGAGTGAAGTTTTCAGGGACTCTTTCAGTCGCCCTAATTTGGTTCTTCCCCTTACCATTGCTTGGGTCAACGCTGATAGTCACCCATTTAGATGACACTCTTGTGTCGGCATTCTTGGCGCCCCTCATACTTTCCTTACGTTCCTCAGCCATAAAGACGTCATACGCACTCTTAAACAAGTCCTTCATCATGGTCGTTGCCAGACTTGCAGCTTGGTAGCTTTAAACCTTAACGGTCTTTTTATTTTCCGCAAGCTCACGGGCTATTGAAATATAGCGAGTACGAGTACGGGTCGATCCCACGAGGACATGGTTTACTTTGGGATGAATTTGTTTTTACTAAGAAATATAGATGAGATTGGGAGAAATATATTTTGATTTAAGAAGAGAATAGAACATACACAGAAAATACTTTAGAAAAACTCTTATAAATGGAAGCATTCTCGGGATTGGAAATCAGCATAGTCAATTATTCATCAATAAGTCAAGTCTTCGAAAATATAAATACTCATCGAAATCAAGGATGGTACGTTAAGCCTACACTACTTCTAATGATCAAGCAAGTAGCGTTTGTATCCTTCACTAATTCTGTCCTATCTCTCGATGGCCCATATTAGTAAGGATCCATTAAAGTTCGTAAATCAACGCACTTTCCATTCAAGGAACATCCCTAGGCCATTGAACTACTCTCGTGATCAATGAAACCTAGTTCCTTTATATGGTTCCGTCAATCGAGATTCTCCGCTAGGTACTTCTCTCGATTGACTAGAATCATACAAGTTGGACGTCTCCAAAATGTAAGTCATTTTGAGATTAATATAAAGAAATTGTTTAGATGAGGAGAAATGACAAGACTTTATAAAAGATGATGAATAAAAGACATTTTTGAGTTTCCAACCACAAGAATTTGGGGGATTACTCGCTAGACATGCTTAGAACAAACATAAATATATAAATAAGGATAGAGATGGAAGAACTTATTGTTTGTAATGAAGACAAGGATGGAAAATACATTCGATTCTTTTATTGCTTCGATACTTCAAGTACAACTCCAAGAACACAAGTTTGATCTTCAAGAGATTGTAAAGTAATAATCACTAGAGTATAATATGGAGTAATTCAGATTTTCTGGATATTTTCAGATATCTTTTACTGATACAAATGGCCTTTAAATAGGCATCCTAAGCTAGGGTTGTGTTTCTTCAAACAACCATCTTCAAAAGGCACCTTTGCATGAAATGGTACACAGTAAGTGCACGGTTGTGCACTATAATCTTGCACGGCCGCTCCAGCCTTGGCGCCACTTTTGATTTTGAATTGGCCATATTGCACAGCCGCCCTGGAACACAATGCACGGCTACTGTTGCCTGGTTTGGCCTGCCACTTCATTGATTTGGGGCCATTTTGGCCTGGCAGGTGCACGGCCGCTCCAGGAAATGTTGCACGGCTGCTCCAGCTTGGTTTTTCCTTGGATGTCCATTTTGAATCTGCCTTTCCTTGCCTTTGAACCCTTAATGTTCCCAAAGCCTCATTTGTCCAATATTTGCCTTAAAAATCTGTGGAAAATGCTAAACTATACCAACAAGTGTAAAATCGAAGAATTGGAACAAGAAAAGCTAATTTATACTATTTTAAGACTAAAATGGGAATAAAAACTAAATTAATACTAAGATAACATGCTATAAATGACTATATAAAAGTTATTTATGAAACTCTCCCACACTAAACTCTTGCTTGTCCCTCAGCAAGATTAGGATAAAAATAAGATGGAGAAGATGAAAAGCATAAAATGATAATAATAATGGGATCCCTCAGAAAAATGAATAAATGCTGCAAGCCTTAATTGCTTCAAAGATGTTGTCTTTCTTTTACCTTCTCAAACCTTTTATAACCTTAGAGATTTTTAGAAAGAGATTTAGGAAGATTTTTAAGAGAGCAATCGTGGAAAACAATATATCATTATAGCATAGATAGGATTTGATAAGTCAAAGCATAATATAGAAAAGATGAATTTTTGGATCAAAAGCTTGGTACATAAAGAAACCTTCACTCTTTTAAGAGTGTTTTTGTGAAAAAGACTATTGCTTGAAAATGTACAAAATAATGATCACTTTATTCACAAGTTAGAAGTATTCATGAGAATTGACATACATTTTTGAATCACAAGGACGGAGATGGATGATGGTACTGGAAAATTCCATCAAGGCTACAAAAAATTATCTTGCTTAAATGTGCTATTATTTTTCAAAAGACTTTAGCGATTTTGATCCTTTCAAGTAGGAGACATTGTGGCTGCGAACCCCATGTTCCTAATACTTAGATCAAAAGTGCTTAATATTACTTCCATTTTGGCAAGAGTGCATCGTTGCAGCGAACGCCGTGCCCCGAGTTACTTACGGAAATAATAGAGACTTTTTGCTTTTCTTTTCAAATTTAGTGATCAAGTCACTTAAGATCAAATTTTATTGCCTTGACTAAATCTAGTAGAAATGAAAGGATGGATTTTTAAGAAGGGTTGTGATTCAAAAAGATGCAAAGCACTTATGAATATTTCTAAGAAGGGAATAAAAATCAAAAACTAAGAATGTACAATTTTGAAGAAACAACTCATAAATTTTTCATAATCATTTAAAATAACCAAGAACTTAAGATGATCGGGAAATTTCAAAAATTCTAACTATGCTTTTCTTGACAAAATCCTATATAATGCTATCTATATTGAGTTATGATGCCTTAATTACTTCCTAGAAAGTATCCCTAAGTTCTTTCCTAATGATTCAAAGATTATAGAAAATAAGAGAAGGAAAGGAAGACATTATCCTAAGGCAAATTGCGAACATAAAATGAGCAATCATAGGGATTTTTTTTTAGATACTAGATGCATACATAATAAAAAAGGAAATTGCAAACTAAGCTAAAAAGAAAGAAAAATTTAAACTAAGATAAGAAAAAGAAAATTTTAAACTAGAGAGTGAAAAATAAAGATAGGAAAATACCCCCCCCTCCACACTTGAGGCAAACATTGTCCTCAATGTTTCAAGGACATGGAAAATTTGGGGAGGGAAAAGCAAAAATAAAGAGAAACTTACGAATATGATGGTGGATGAGGAAAATTGTCCCAATTGTTCACTCCATAGTTGTAGATCGAGTTCACTTGTCTTTGAATTTTATTAACTCGACCTTGCATGTCATTCCGAAAGTAATGGAACTCTTGAGTGAAGTTGTCAAACCGGGTAATGATTTGGTTATTTTGATGCTCGATTCGATCAAACCTGTCATAAAAATCCGGTGGCAATTGGGTTGGGTCGGGGTGGACTTGCTCTTCTTCCTCTTCTTATTCTTCTTCTTCTTCTTCTTCTTCTTCTTCTTCTTCTTCTTCTTCTTCTTCTTCTTCTTCTTCTTCTTGCCTTGCCCGGCTTGATTGCCCTCCCCTTGGTTTATGGAGTTGGGAAAGGTCCATGTTGGGGCTTGATATGTTTGGGTAAAGGGGAGGATGGTGCTAGGGAGAACAATGTAGGGTGTTTTCTCTGTCCCTACTAACCAATTGTATTCTCCATGGCCTCTATCTGATATCATCTGCATAGTTCGCAAGGTCGGGATATCCAACATCATTGATCCCGGAACTTTAACCCAATCATTGGGTACCACAAGCCCAAAATGCTTGGCAAACTAAGTCAAAATACCACCAATATGAATCTCACCATTGAAAGTAGGTGAGACAATATCACTCAACAACTCAATTAGAAAATGGCTCAAATTCACCTTCCTATGAGCCCTCACCAATGACCACAACAAAAAGACTTCCTTCTTATTCACCGTACCCTTGTCTTCCCTCGCAAAAATGGTACATGCATAAAACCTATGCATAAGTTGGAGGACCGGATGGATGATGGAGGAGGCCTTGGCTGATCTTGATTTGAAGGAAGGGGTCCCGGTAATTTGCTCCCAAAAGGCATTCTCCCTAAACTCAATGGGAGGGTCAGTTTCATAGTTTGCATAAGATGGCCACCCCAAAATTATGTTGATGTCAAAAGAAGTGAGATGACACTCCTCACCACAAAGACGAAAATGAAGTTGGATCAATTGATAGGGCTCTCCCATTTGGCTACAAACTTCCATTGAAAACTCCTTCCTCATAGTACATAAAAACTCCAAAGTGATCCTTTCATATGTTTTCTCATGCAAATCGAGAAAACCGGCACAACCAAATCCAAGGTGAAATTTCCTCACATTAGAATAAATATCTAAAGTTTGGAGGGCTGGGATATCTGGGAATTGGGTAGGCCTCATCCTTTTAGAACGAAGGGCTGTGAATCTAGCCACTTCGGAAGGTTCTCTAAACTCAATACCCAAATTATTGAGAGTTGGATTCAGATTTGGGGTTGGGGCCGATTCCTTTCGGGATCTCTTTGAAACTCTCTCAGTGGATTTTCCTTTTCCTTTCCTTCCTTCTATAGAGAAATATTCAAGTCCCAGCTAATTTAAGAACAGAGAAAGAGGGGAAGTAAGTTACCCGGAGAAATTGATGTCCAAAACCTTGAAATCCTTGTATGCACAACTTCAAATTGCCCAAAAGTTTCCTTCTTGAGCTTCAACTCCAAAGCAATCTCTTCAACTTTGAAATGGGTGAAGGTTTGGGATTTTCAGAATTGGGGTTTTTAAGAGGTGATTTGAGGAAGATTTGGTGATGGGAGAGTGTTTGGATGTTGAAATTATGAAGGATTGAGGTTGTAATGACTGATTATAGGGAGTATATGGAGGGTATTTAAGGTGGATAGGGCGGAGGTTTAGAGAGAAGGTGAAGAAGATGAAATGAATTTGGGGAAGAGGGAAAGATTACATTTGTTGACTGAAGCGGTGCAACTTTCCAGACGACATGCACGACCATGCGTTATGAAGTTTCACGGCCGCTCCTCCTTGCTGAGCCAACTCATTTTAACTTGTTATGAACTGCACGGCCACTCCAATAAATAGAGCACGGCCGTGCTCTGCTACTGTTCACCATCATATTTTTTTTATATATTCCTACAAAACAAAGTTAGTACATAATAATAATAATAATAGTAAATAAATAAAAAAATATAAAAAATTAAACAACAAAATTAATCCATCGGTTACCATCACAATGATGCTTGTTTTAGGTCATTAGCTCGACCCTTTTCCGGTAATAGGTGATACGTGATATCTTGGCGGTCTATCGTCTTTGACAACTAGCCAATGCATCCCTTCCGGAGTGACTAAAATTTTCTGCGGCACACATGCTTTCCATCCCGATCTTTTTCTTGGTAGATCAAGTTGCCTATAGTCCTTACACTTTCGAAATTTCGAAGTGTTTTTCTTACTTGGCATCTTTGTTCTCTTTGTCTTCTTCGCTGCATTGTTAGTATCGGGACATGCAGAAATATTTATCACATCATAATCACTATCACAACCTAAAGGTTCATCGTTCATGAGATTATTTTCCATCTTTTCCTTAGATTGCGATCCCTCACCCTTTTCATACTCATTGCTTGGGGTGTAGGTCTCTAAATAAGGATCCTCAAGGTCTATTCTTTTCATATCAAACTCGACCTTTTTCTTCCCGACATTTAGGGAGAAAGTTCCATTCTACATCAATAATTTCCCCTGCGGTAGTAAGGAATGACCTTCCTAAAATGACCGGAATCTGCCTGTCTTCTTCCATATCGAGGATCACAAAGTCGACGGGAATGATCAAATTCCCTACTCGACATGGCATATTTTCCATTATACCGATGGGGTATTGTATGGAACGATCCGTCAATTGGAGAGACATGGTGGTGGGTTTGAGTTCCCCTACACCAAGTTTCTCACTCACCGATAATGGCATTAAACTGACACTAGCTCTTAAATCAAGCATAGCGTTATATATGTTAATTCTGCCAACACAACAAGGAATCGAAAAGGTACCCAAATTTTTAATTTCAGAGGAGGCTTATTTTGTAAAATTGCACTCACTTCCTCCGCTAACATAACATTCTCATATTCCACTAGCCTCTTTTTCTCTGAAATCATTTGCTTTAATGGTTTAACACAAAAAGTCATTTCTTCAATTTTTTCACATAATGGAACGTTAACATTAATAGCATCCAAGTTCTCTAGAAGTTCGGTATAATCCTTGTTTAATTCTCTAGAGGATTGCGTCCCCAAATTAGTCTCAATCATCGGTGGGATTGGACTAAAATCATCTTCACTAGGGCATTCATTCAGCAATTCATATTCATTCCTAGTGTTCACCATACTAACATGCTCATTCGGCCTTTGAGGTTGACCGGGAAGACTCCCTTGTGGTCTACTCGTTGGGATGGCCTGCTGAGCCTGTTAATTTTCTAGCATCTTGTTATGCGCTGCTAGGTTATCAAACCTAGCATTTAACATTTTAAAACATTTCCTAAACTCATTATTGACCTTTTCTTGGGCATTTTTGTTTTCAACTACAAAATCCATCAAAAGATCCAATTTTGATTTAGGGGGAAAGGTAATTGAATTATTATTGAAATTATTAGATGTGAATCCCGGGGGTTGTGCGGATGATTGCGGATTTAGAACATTGTTATTCTTGTAGGAGAAGTTGGGATGGTTCCTCCACTCAGGATTATATGTATTTGAATACATTCCCCCCTTCTGCCCGAAAGAAAGAATTGACAAAGTTCACTTGATCACTAGAATTAGTGTCAAGCAAATCACAACTATCCGTACTATGTGAGTTAGACCCACATAGTTCACACATAATATTTATATTAGCCACGAAATTGACATTAAGATTCTCAAATTTCTTTAAGATCATGTCAACCTTAGAAGAGAGAAGAGTAATTGCATCAACATTATACTTACCAGGCGTACTTTGTTGTTGCTCCCTCTCGTTTGACCACTGATAGTGGTTCAATGCTATATTCTCAATGAGGTCATATGCCTCATCTACTCCTTTGTTCATCAATGCTTCTCCTGCAACGGCATCAATGGTCTCTCTCGTTTTGAATATGAGACCGTTTTAGAAAGTATGAACTATCAACCACTTTTTGAGCCCGTAGTGGGGGCACATTCTGAGAAGCTCCTTGAAACGCTCCCATGCATCGTACAATGTCTCACTTCCCATTTGACAAAAGTTGGTGATCTTCGTACGAATCTGGGCTGTCTTACTCGGAGGAAAGAAACGCCAAAGTGAAATTACCCGGATCCGAGAGGCAGCGCAATCGCGCCCCGGCATCTGGCATTTTCGCGTTCGCGTTTTCCATTTGCATCATGTCACATTGGAAGTGTCTCGCTATATTTTGCTTGTAGAGTCGCCACGCCGTTTTGATTAAGCCCAAAACATTGAAAAAAGGCATCAGTTTAAAAATAAATTGTTTTTGTGTGATGAGATTTTTGAGTTCGGAGGTCAAGTTACTCCTCGGGAAGAGAATATTAGAATATTAGAGCTCACCCGAGTAGCCTCGTAAAAACGAGTCTTTCGACACCCCTTCTTTCTTTAAATGTTGTGTGTGTGTGTGTGCTCTTAAAAATGCATGCGGTATCGGATGTCTACATTGTACACTGCGTACTGAAAATGTATTGAAATAGTGTAGGAAGGAAGCCTTACCAATGTTGGTTCATGTCTGTCTTCCACTGGGAAATAGTGTTTGAGGATGGAATAGTGTTCCGGGACGGACCGGGATTGCTTCGGGATGTGTCGGTTGTTTGCGGACAGAGCTTTGGCATGCCTCGGGATTGTCAAATGTGGACTCGGGCAGAGTTTCGACGTGCATTGGGATCCCAGGGATTGTTGGCTGGATTCGGGCAGAGGTTCGGCGTGCGTCGGGATCGTTGGTTGGATTCGGGCAGAGGTTCGGTGTGGGTCGGAATTGCCGGTTTGGCTCGGAAAGAGTCGGGATGCCTCAGGAAAGACCAGGCAAGGCCTCGGAATACCACGAGGGGCCTTAGAGTACCTCGAGAGTGCCTCGGGGCAGCACAGGAGAATCTCGGGAGCGCTCGGAAAGGCTTCGGAGCACCACAAGGGAGCTCGGAAGGCCTCGAAAGGAATTGAAAGGGACCGGGAGTGCCTCAGAAGGGCTTAGAGGGGGAGCCAGAAGGCTTAGGGAGAGAAGAGAAGAGGATGGTGTGAATGAAATGGGAGGGGGAGTCCTCTATTTATAGTGTGGGAAATTTTGCAAGAAGGTCCGTACGGACCTATGTGCAAAACTAAAGTTTTAGTTTTCCTGGATTTGAGGGAATAATGTGGACTTTAAGAGGATTAAGTAATTATGATGTCTGGTAGCAAGAAGGTTCGTACGGACCTTTTAGCATGCAAAGAGGTCCGCACGGACCTTCCATGCTTTTTCCAATTTTGCATAATTCCCAAAAAGTCCTTTTGTGTTTGTTTGTCCCAGAAAGACCCCCCTTGGTTTGGTTGGTGGTTTTTTTGGGCCTTTGAGGTTTTTTTGAAGGTTTTTGAGGGTTTTTTGAGGGTTCCGGGTGTTCGAGACTGCGTTTGAGTGAGTCTACGGTGTTTCCCGAGGGCTCGGAAGAGGGTGATCCAGATTGGGGTACTTACAGAAGCCCCTCGACGACGTCACTTATGGAGAAAGTGGGGTCGTTGATAAGATAAGGGTCCTGATATGGATTGCGTGAGGATGTGGTGGTGTCCTGAGGTGTGACCGTTTAGGTCAGTTAGCTGGACCCTGTGATAGGATTCCTACGTATTCCTAGCGGGAATCAAGCCTGATCGTAGTTCAGGTGTGTGGGGAAGTGGACGTGTCAGTGTCCTGTGGGTGACCGTTTAGGTCGGTTGTGTGGACATGGTGGCGTCCTGTGTTTGTGATTGTATAGGTCGGTGGTGTGGATGTGGTGGCATCCTGTGTGATCGTATAGGTCGGTGGTGTGGACGTGGTGGCGTCCTGTGTGACCGTATAGGTCGGTTGTGTGGACGTGGTGGCATCCTGTGTGACCGCATAGGTTGGTTGTGAGGACGTGGTGGCGTCCTGTGTGACAGCATAGGTCGGTTGGCTGGACCCTGTGATAGGATTCCTACGTATCCCTGGCGGGAATCAAGCCTGATCGTAGTTCCGACTTCGTGAAATTGTGAGTGTATGCGGGCGTGGTGGTGCCCTAAAGTGATGTGACCGCTGAGGTCGACTGTGAGGATGTGGTGGTGTCCTGAAATGGAAATATTACGGTTTTACGAACCCGGTAATTTAAAGCCTTACGGGCTGGAGATAATGATTTGGGAGGTTTATACGGTCTTCCGGACCGAGTGGTTTAAAGCCTTCCGGGCTGCGGATAGTGATTTGGGACGTGTCCAGGAGTATGAACCTGAATTGGGGCTTAGTTCAGGAGTATGACCTAAGGGAGGCTTAGTTCAGGAGTATGACCTAAGGGAGACTTAGTTTCGGGAGTATGAACCTGGCGCTTGAGACTTAGTTCAGGAGTATGAACTTAAGTTGGAGCTTGGTTCAGGAGTATGAACCTGGCGAGACCTTTTGTGAGGCGTGATTGCCTTGTGCTTTGATTGTGAGAGGCGTGATTGCCTCGTGCTTTATTCGCTGGGGAAAGGTTAGACTTACGATGACTGTCGGTGTTCATCTGTTGGGGACGCGCTTATGGGCTTTCAAGAGTTCCCGTTTGAGTTTTGTCCGCTGAGGAGGTGATTTCGGGCTTACTTTGATGGCCGGTGTTTGGTTCACCATTTTGTGTTTTGGAGGCATTTTATGCCTTGGGACTTGTGTTAGGAGGCCTTTGCGCCTTTTGTGTTTGTTTTACCGTTTAGTGGGCGAGGTACGGGCTTACGATGACTGCCGGTGTTTGTTTTGCCGTTTAGTGGGCGAAATCCGAACTTACGATGACAGCCGGTGTTGGTTTTGTTGGGTTAAGGACAAAACTATATTGAATATGCTGAAATAGGCCTTTGGATAGCCAGGGGCAAAGATTATAAGGGCAAAGGAGTAATTTGGCCAAATAATGCAAAGAGGTCCGTACGAACCTTTTATGTTTGCAAAGAGGTCCGTACGGACCTTCGTGCAATTTTGAATTCCCCGAATTTGATCAGCTTCAGCAACGAGACAAATCCCCATTTTTCTTCTTCCAGTTCGTGAACAACCGAGAGAGAGGGAGAGAAATCCTTGGCTTTTGATCAAAATCTCTTAGTAAATTCTCCGCATTTTGCTTGAATTGCTTGTTATGGCGGAAAGAGCAAGGAGAGGTTGTCGTCAACGGGGTCAAGAGGCCATTGAGCAAAGAGCGGACCTTCAAAGGAATTGCACTTCCTTTGTGCCTTCGTCGAGGAATTCGGATGTGTTGTATCCGGATCCGGAGGTGCACAATATGCGAGATAGGGCCGTCGGGAGGTAAGAAATTAATTTCGTCTTGATTCTTTGCTCGAATTATTGTATGCTAGAACTAGGTTTTAATCCTTCGCATATTTGGGGCTTTTTGTTATTGCCATGCTTTTTTGTGAAATTCGTGATGAATTGTTGAAATTGGGCATGTGAGGATTATGGGTATGTGATTTTTGTGCAAAAATGTGGAGATTAGCTCATTTTTGTAAAAATAAAGTGCCTCTCTTTGAAATGCATGCTTTGGTGTTTTGTACCTTATGCTATTTCTATATGTACATTGTGAAAAATCGCCGTGTAGGGACGGACTTTGTGTAAAGAGTGCGACATGTGCCGTGTTTTTGTGACGGGTTTTGTCTGAAAGTGTGTGTCGTGTAGGGACGGACTTTTGAAAATGTGTCATGTAGTGTGTGCCGTGTTTTTGTGACGGACTTTGTGGGGAGTTTATGTGCAATGTGCGCCGTGTTTCGTGACGGGTTTTTTGAAAATGTGTCGTGTAGGGCTTAATCCCTCTTTTGAGAAAATTTGTACAGTGTGTACCGTGTTTTGTGACGGACTGCCTGGGGAAAATTATGTGCGATGTGTGTCGTGTTTCGTGACGGGTTGTTTTTTGTTTCGCTGTGTTGGGACGGACTCTTTATGCTTTTCCGTGTTGGGACAGACTTTTTTATGCTTTGGTTTCCTTTTCGTATTTTGCATTAAGTACTGTGACTGACGTACCTTTGCTGTGTTTACCTGCAGGATGAGGGGCCTTCGTCCGGAAAGGCCAAGAAGATGAAGTCTCGGGGGTCGCTCGAGGCAGTAGTTGAGCTGTGGCAGCATTTGCCGGATATCTCTAGGGAGGGCAGGCCGAGCCCTAAGAGGCTAGTCTTTGCTTCTGGTTTGGGAGCGTTCGTGGTGAACCTGGCCGGGATTGCAGAGACGAGGAAGAACAAGAGTATCTTCCTAGCCTTGTCTGAGTATTGGTGGGACACCACGCACACCTCTCATTTGAGCTGGGGAAAGGTGATGGTGACTCCTACCGACTTTGCTGCGATTACTGGGCTTTCCTTCAAAGGAGGGCCAGTGAGATGGCGAGACAGGATGTTCGATGGGACGCTGGCAGAGCTGCTGGGCTTCGTTCCTTCTCCTCATAGGGGCCTGGGCATGCTATATGGCGATGTGGAGGCACAGATCACGGCCAACATCGGGGCCTATTGTCGGGGCACCGGCTTGGTGATGGCCGAGCAACTGGCGCGCTCTTTCTTGTGGTTTGCTCTCTCTGAGACTTTGTTCTCGAATCACGCTACCTCGGCTCCTTTTCCTCTACTGGAGAGCTTGGTGGATTTGGAGAGGGTTGATGAGATTGCTTGGGGCGAGGCAGGCCTGGCCGAGGTCTATTTTTCCTTGGACCGGTTTAGCCGAGGCGTGGCCAGTTCTCTGGGATGCTTCAATTTTGCTTTGGAGGTATGAGTTTATTCCTGTTTGTGATTTAGCAGTTTGTCATTTCTCCGTCTTCTTTTACCCTGAGCCTTTTCTGCTTTTGTTGCAGGTGTGGTTTTATGAGATCTTTCGGTGCTTTCCATGGGATCGAGATGCTGAGGCCGTGGAGGCCTATCCTGCTATGCTGGGATGGGCCCGTCAGTTGAGAAGGAGGACGATGAATAGGGGGAAGCTCACCATCGCCTATCGGGATGTGCAGGAGTTCCTGGAGAAGGATAGCTCGGCAGATTTTGAGCTGTATCCCTGGGCTCGGTATGGCGATGACGAGCTTGAGGGTGGTCCCGTGGTGACAGTGCAGAGGAAGATGCTGCGGGGCCTGACTTGTGATGTTATGTATTTGGGGGAAAGGGTCTTCTGGCAGGATGGCCCAGGTGTGCCCCCTATGGCTCCGAGGGATCCGCCCTTTGGGATGATGCATCCCCGTGACATGGATGTGATAGAGTACGACAGGTACTTGGGTGGCGTGAGTGCCAAGGAGTTTATTTTGTATGAGGAGTACGGGTACTTCATTAGGAGGAAGCTGAGGACGCCACAGGTGTTGGCGAGAGAGAGGCGGGATGGCCCGCCACGTCCTCCAGATGTTCCGGTGCCTGGGCCGGACTTTACATATGTACGGGGGGATTCGTCAAGGCGAAGGGTGTCGGTACCCGTCCCTGAGCAGGCTCTTGCTGCCTATCGGGTTGACCCGGATGCGTCGGTGAGTGTGCTTACTCTTTTCCATCTTGGCATCTTTTCTGTATTTTTCTCTTTTTGTTGAGTATGACTGCATCTCTTTTGCTGAGCGTTTCTTTGGTTGTTTGCTTGTGCAGGTCTCGGGGAGATCTTTTGACACGTTGACCCGCCGTTACGTGGCGTTGAGGTCTTTTAGATGGCGGGGAAGTTGTCTTGCTAGTCTTCGCGACGTGTACCGGCGTACGAGCCGATGCCTTCGAGGCATTCTGTTGATGTTCCTCCGTCGAGAGCTGAGCCAGGGCCACAGCAGGAGGGACCCATTCGGGGGCGACATAGCATGGATGCAGGGACGTCTTCGGGGATCCGGAGGCCGCCGATTTTTAAACAGTTCTTGCCGGCGCAGGAGTCTCAGGGAGAGGGTTCGTCGGAGCCTTCCTTCTTTGATCCTTTTACCGGGCTCAATCCTGCGGATTACTTTGAGTACTTGCCTCAGGAGGGGGTCCAGTATTCGGATGACGAGGGCGTGACTGGAGAGTTTACCGATATGCCTGACTTCACGTTTGATGAGGTCGATGATGAGGAGTCGGAGTAGGGCTCATTTGCTTTCCCTCTTTCCATTTTTTTTGTTTAGCAACAGACATTTTGGGTACCTGTAATAAAACACTTGTATTTGCACAGCAAAGTATTTTATTTTAAGATGTAATGTCGTATTTTGTGATTCTTGGGGATTGTCCTAGGAATTTTTTCTAGTTTATTATTTGTGCATGCCACGTGAGCTGGGAGTGCGTTTGTGGGTAGTGTATGCTTGCCGGAAATGGCTTTGGCCAGAATTTGGGCAGTTTGGAGCAAGGTCCTGCTGGGAACAGTGGCTATTGTACTGTTTACTGGAAATGTGGGACCAAGTTGCAAGAAGGTCCGTACGGACCAACTAGGCATGCAAAAATGTTCGTACGGATCTTCTTTGCTTTTGGGGAAAGAATAAGTGTTTTCAGGATGTCTAAACTTCCCCCACTTCCCATTTGCAGTCATTTCGAGCTTTCTTCCCCATTTTCTCTAGGAACCTCCATTTTTGCCATGGATTCTTCGTATGTTCCACGAGTTTTGCCGAGGCTTTAGAAGGAGAGGCAAGCATACTTCCTTGAGTGGCTGAAAATGTAGATGCGACATCGTATGAGGCATCATAGGCGGGCTTTCGAGGTGAGGTTTCGACTCTGCTCGGTTCTGTCCCTTAAGGAGTTGGTTCCTGATTGGGAATTGTCGCGGGCTGCCGCGAGGTTCTGGGACATTAGGAGGCATGTGTATAGCTTCTCCTACAATGAAGTGACGCCCACTTTTGAGGATTTTCGGGCTTTGATTGGAGGACCGGAGGTGGAGGCCATCTCGCTTCCTTTAATTGGCGGTGCTGCCGTGAGTGTGAAGCTTGCATGCTTTCTTCGGACTTCGTTGGAAGAAGTGCAGGGTATGACCTTTGATTCGGGTCACATTGACATTTCCGCATTGCCGGAGCGGTTTATGAGCGATGACGAGAGTGACGTCTCATGGGATTCTTTTCCTTGTGCTTTTCATGGTCAGCTCCCTTGGGGGTATGCGATGGCGCTTTGCCGGATGTAGTAGGGCACTGCAGAGCTGGAGAGGATATTGTTCCGTTGGTGCTGGGGTAGACCCTTCACGGCATTGATCGTCTGGCGACTGGGGATAGGTTTATGAGAGGGGGAAGGCCCGCTTTGCTCACCTTGTGGCTGGGAGAGAGACTTCAGGCTATGCCCGAGGCTCCGGCATCGTTTAGCCCGTGGACATTTGCTCAGCATCCTCTTGTATTGGATATGGATCAGTCCGCCTGGGAGAGATGGATGGAACATCTTGGTACGCATCAGATCCGTTGGTGGGTTCCGTATTGGGGAATCGAGACTAGGAGGGCCTTTCAGGAAGGGTCCTATGTTGTCAGAGTTCCAGGTTTGTCTTGGTCCTCCTTCGACATTCCGTCACTTGTTTCCCGACAGTTCAGAATGAGACAGGAGCCTTTGTTGGGCTAGGATGACCTTGCCACTGCTGTGAATGTGTGCCCAAATTCTAAATTTTTGTCTTTAGATCGGATTCACGCGAGTTTGAAAACATCTGGTTTAATTTGAAAAACGGAGTCGTCACACCATTTTGATTTCCTCAAAACTTTGAAAAAAAGGTTTTTTTTTAGGGTTCGGAGGTTAAGTTACCCCTTGGGAAGAACGGATCGTCGTTCACCCAAGATGCCTTGCCGTAGCAAGTCTCCCTAGATTCTATTTTTCGTGCTTGCTTGCGTGCTTTCTTGTGTGCATGTGTTGAAAAGAGAGGTGGAGAATGTCCCAAGTTGTCTTCCGGACGTACAAACCATTTAGTTGGTTGGCGCTCGCGATTCCTTGGATTTTTTATGTGTTCGGGACTTTGATCCCGTCCTCATCTTGGACTTGTGATCATCGCTATTTGACCTTGAGTCTTTGCGTGATCGAGAGAAGGACTCTCTTTTATAGTCCAAAATGAGGTTCTTTAGGAAAGGAGTGACCTTAGCCCATCAATCCTACGCCTTGAGACGATTGAGCTTATATGGGAGCTATCGTGCTCGTCTCAAGCGATTATCGGAGATATAGGTTCAAGGGTTTATCCCTTTCTAAAGAAATTGTGGCACCTTTAATGGAAGAAACGATGTAAAGATGGGATCTTTACACCGGTACATTCCGAAGGTTGCTAAATGGGGACATGGGGGAATGCTTGTAAAAATGACATTTTTAGTGAAAAGATGACATTTTTGGGTGCAAAGGATGCTTTTGATTGCAAAGGATGCTTTTTATGTAAAGAAAGGATTTTTATGCAAAGGATGCATTTTTATGAGGAAAATTAGTATTTTTATATGCAAAGGATGCACAAAGATGACATTTTGAAAGCAAAGGATGCTACTTTGATGGTAAATAGATGATTTTTAATGCAAAGGATGCATTTTATGTGAAAAATTGGCTTTAGGTGCAAAGGATGCACCTTTATTGTAAAGACATGATTTTTATATGCAAAGGATGCATTTTTAATGGAAAGCATGGATTTTTAGGTGCAAATGATGCACCTTTATTGTAAAGATTACATTTTTAGGAGCAAATTATGCTTATTTTATGCAAATGATGCAAAGGGGGAGGGGGTATGATTTAGATGAATAAAGATAGGATCTTTAACAACAAATACCAAGTCTCAAGCAAGATAATAGCAATATGCAAATGTAAAGAGCAATTATATCACATAGGCATTATAATGCAAGGAAAGGGGGTGAGAGGTTACCAATGGTGGTGACCTCTTCTTCTTCGGATCTTGCTTATCGGAGAGACCACTTCTTGGAGACTTCAAGGAGGAGGGAGGTGGCTTCTTGGCACTCTTCAACTTCCTAATTTCGCAGCAGTGTTTTGGGAGAGCTTTTGGAGCTGAGTGTGGTATTTTTGTTGGTGGTCTAAAATGGGTAGAGGAGTGCTCTATTTATAGGCAGTCTGGATAAGGCTAATGAGGTCGTGCGGCTAGGAGTTCTTGGCTAATGCAGCCGTGCGGCATTATCCTGTGTGACTCAGCATGTTTCTAGAATCATGCAAGGTGGCACTTCTAGAAGGTTTTTGGTATTAAGAAAAACGTGTTTCTTTAATTCCAATTAATCTTTTCATCCCTTAGAAGGTTCGGAACAGTTCCCGAATTGTTCCGGAACTTTAGGAAAGTCCGGGGAATTGCCGGGAAAATTAACCGGGAGGCATGAGCCAGATTTGGGTACTTACAGAAGCCCCTCGGCAACGTCACTTGCAGGGCGAGTGAGGTTGTCGATAGAAAAGGATCCGATCTGGCGAATGCCGAGACGAATTAGGTGACCAAGACAGTCGAGTGGCTGAACCTTTGGAAGGCTACCTACGTATCCCGGAGGAATCAAGCCAGGCCGTAGTTCAGAAAAGATCCGCAGGGGAATAGCGGAGAGAAGCTGGTCTCTTGCTGGGAAAAATAGAAGAGAAAGTGACCTAGGAGGTTAGGCGATTGATCCTACTGGGGATATGCTAGAGGTGACCGATGTGGTCGGATATCTGGACCTCTATGAGGGGCTACTTCACCAAGGAGTGATGAATGACAAAGAGGTGACCAATGTGGTCTGATGGCTGGACCTTTATGAAAGGCTGCCTCACCACTGAGGAGCGATGATGGCGTAGGGTGACCACTGCGGTCGGATGGCTGGACCTTTTATGAAAGGCTACCTACGTATCCCGGAGGAATCAAGCCTTGATCGTAGTTCAAGCATCACTAGATAGTTAGGAACGATGTCTAGGATCCTTGAGGTTTTGACAATTAATGGAGGTTGTCACCTGAGGTGACTAAAGCTTACGTCACTATCGAGGAGATAGAAGTAGCTGAAGTTTGGAAAACTTGAGCGTACTTCTCAATCTGTGATAGAGGTAGCTTAAGTTTGGAGAACTTGAGCGTACTTCTCAATCTGTGATAGAGGTAGCTTAAGTTTGGAGAACTTGAGCGTACTTCTCAATCTCTTTCGAATCAAAGATAGAGGTAGCTGAAGTTTGGAAAAACTTGAGCGTACTTCTCAATCCCTTTCGAATCAGAGATAGAGGTAGCTGAAGTTTGGAGAACTTGAGCGTACTTCTCTATTCGTGATAGAGGTAGCTTAAGTTTGGAGAACTTGAGCGTACTTCTCAATCTATGATAGAGGTAGCTAAAGTTGAATCTTGACAACTCGGGGGCTGTTTCCTTATTTGATTTAATTCTAACAGAGATATAGGAGATTTTTGGGAGAAATTTATATGATTTGGGAAATTTATACGGTCTTCCGGACCGAGTAATTTATAGCCTTCCGGGCTACGGATGATGATTTGGGAAAATCGTTATTCCATTTGGAGATAACGGGAAATTTCCCGGATGAGACGTTATCCCATTTGGTGATAACGGAGATCGCGAGAGATAGCGAAATGTTATTCCTTCATTCGGGAATAACGGAGATCGCGAAAGAGGTCGAAATGTTATTCCTTCCTTCGGGAATAACGGAGATCGAAAGATATAGCGAAATGTTATTCCTTCATTCGGGAATAACAGAGATCGCGAAAGAGGTCGAAATGTTATTCCTTCCTTCGGGAATAACGGAGATCGAAAGAGATAGCGAAATGTTATTCCTTCATTCGGGAATAACGAAGATCGCGAGAGAAGTCGAAATGTTATTCCTTCCTTCGGGAATAACGGAGATCGAAAGAGATAGCGAAATGTTATTCCTTCATTCGGGAATAACGGAGATCGTGAGATAGCGAAATGTTATTCCTTCATTCGGGAATAACGGAGATCGCGAGAGAGGCCGAAATGTTATTCCTTCCTTCGGGAATAACGGAGATCACGAGAGATAGCGAAATGTTATTCCTTCATTTGGGAATAACGGAGATCGCGAAAGAGGTCGAAATGTTATTCCTTCCTTCGGGAATAACGGAGATCGAAAGAGATAGCGAAATGTTATTCCTTCATTCGGGAATAACGGAGATCGCGAAAGAGGTCGAAATGTTATTCCTTCCTTCGGGAATAACGGAGATCGAAAGAGATAGCGAAATGTTATTCCTTCATTCGGGAATAACGGAGATCGCGAGAGAGGTCGAAATGTTATTCCTTCATTCGGGAATAACGGAGATCGAAAGAGATAGCGAAATGTTATTCCTTCATTCGGGAATAACGGAGATCACGAGAGAGGTCGAAATGTTATTCCTTCCTTTGGGAATAACGGAGATCGAAAGAGATAGTGAAATGTTATTCCTTCATTCGGGAATAACGGAGATCGTGAGATAGCGAAATGTTATTCCTTCATTCGGGAATAACGGAGATCACGAGAGAGCTCGAAATGTTATTCCTTCCTTTGGGAATAACGGAGATCGCGAGAGATAGCGAAATGTTATTCCTTCATTCGGGAATAACGGAGATCGCAAGAGAGAGTCGAAATGTTATTCCTTCCTTCGGGAACAACGGAGATCGAAAAAGGTCAAAATGTTATTACGTTCTGGCAATAACTGAGATTTTTAACAAGAAATTTTATCCCATTTGGCAATAATGTAAGTGACCAAACCTCTCTTCTAGGGGTGGATGCGACTTATCGAAGCCCCGATCTGAAGAAAAAATTTCTGCAAAGCCCCATATCTTATTAGAGCAAGGAAAGATCCTTTCATTGGCAAAGCCCCGGTTGGATGAACTGAGTAGGCAAAGTTTTAGGTTACGAAGAAGTGATTTAGTGAAGCCCCAATCTGATGACCTAGCAAAAATCCCAACATGATTGGTACTGCAAAAGTGATCCTAAGGTTTATCTGACCAAGACTGAATCCATTTTGTGATATAGTGAGGAACCCGATGCGGAACCAAAAATGACTAAAGAATCCCCAGTCTAAAGAAATGGCTTGGCAAAGCCCCAAACTTGAAGAGTTTCAAGGCAGCCCTAATGCGAATCGTAGCAGAAGAGGGAAGACCTATCCTTTCGTACTTACTTTCTTGTTTCCTTTAGTCACTCAGTCAACCTTAAGAAGATGTGGACGAAGAGGATTTCAGAAATTTATACATGCAGGGGCATATTTTTCGAAAGGTGGGAATAGATCCCGATTTTGTGTAATTTTGATGGCCTTATTCAATGTAGGCACGAGAACTCGCTTTGGGTTTGACTCTTTTGAGAGAGTATAAGCGTAGAAAGGTTGGTAAAAGTGTATGGAAACTTTTGCTGACAGAAAATCAGTGTTTAGCACTATTTTTCCTAAGATGTAGAAAAGGAAGACTTGTCAAGACATCTGAAAACTTGTTTTATTTGCAATGATGACAAGATTGCTTAAAACCCTTTATTAATTTTCGGGTTATTCAACCACTAATCTCGATATGAAAAAACATTCTTATTAATCATGAGGAGAAAGTCAACCAATGTCGCGGATCAAGGTTAACTGGGTGTTAAAGAAAGGTCTGTGTACAGGGAGGTCATTGCTGGGACCGGGTTTTCTGAAATTTGGATATGTGCTTATGGGAGAGGCCATTGATGAGACCGGGTTTTCTAGAATTTGAATATTCTTGTGAGAGAGGTCACTGATGAGACTGAATTTTCGGGAATTTGAATGTGCTTATGAGTTGAGGTCACTGATGAGACCGAATTTTCGGGAATTTGAATGTGCTTATGACCGGACAATTTCTTGTTGCCTACGTTCCCCTCATTGTGAGGAGCTCAGGTCGCCGTAGTTTGGCCTTGGCCGAATTGTTTCTGGCTTTGGGAAATGGGATTTGTGGTTCCTTTAGTTAAAAGGCTCTGATGAGAAGGTTGGATGATGAGGCATGAGCCTCGGGATGATTCCTTGACCAAGTCATTTTTGGACGGTTGCTTTTGATTTTCGTCTTTCATTGGGGGATAAAGGATTTGCATGTGCCTAAAGGCTTATGAAATGCTTCTGCCTTTGCTTCGACCGCCCCATTGTTATCGACAACATCTATTCTTCGAGCTTTGTTTTTGCCTGTCCGTCAAGCTTTTGATTGGTGACGCTAGGTCCTTGGCCTCATTTCATTTTTTTTATGTGTGCAACCCTGTTTTTTGCCTAGACTGTCCCTTTACAAGGTTTTTAGCCTAGCTGGGTATTACTCTTTTTGCACTACATTTTTTTTTATGTGCAACCCTGTCTTTTGCCTAGACCGCCCCTTTTTGGGATTTTCAGCCTAGCTAGGCATTACTCTTTTTGCACTAAGATTTTCTCTTTTTTTTTATGTGCAACCCTGTCTTTTGCCTAGACCGCCCTTTTTTGGGATTTTCAGCCTAGCTGGGCATTACTCTTTTTGCACTAAGATTTTCTCTCTCTTTTTTTTTTAAGCACCTGAGAGCCAAGACGAGCCCCTGCTTGAACTTTCTTGATACCCTTGAGGTCTAAGGCAAGCTCTTAGGTTGTTGTCGACATGGGGTCAATCTTTCGAAGCTGAGTGGCCTTTTGTTGTCCCTTGACGATGCCGCCGTCGTTGACTTGGTCAAGGTGATGGTGAGGACATGGTTTGGGAAGTGTATGGCTTGATGAAGGCTTTTGTGAGGTAAGAAAAGTGTATGGGGAAGGCATTAGTTGACTTTCTCACACTGATTAATCAAAATGTTAATTATTTCGAGAGATTATTTGTTGAGCAATGCAAGTGATCATATAAAATAAAACCATTTCATCAAATGTAATGTAGGTGTTCAAATAATGTCTTAAGTCTAGCAAGAAAAGAAGAAGACTCTTTTATAGAAAATTAAAGATTAATTACAATGTCCGTGGAGGACTTGATTGAAAGAGAAAAGTACTAGAACCTACGAAGGTTAACTGAGAGACTATATTATTATTATTAGTTTTTTAGTCTTACTTAAGGATAGGTAGACCCTAATCTATCTACTCTTCGCTGGTTGGACTGCCAGGGAGCTTGAACTTTCCTTCGTAGATCAACCATTGAATTTCCTTCTTCAGATTCAAACACTTATCTGTCATGTGACCATAATAATTGTGGTATTCACAGAACTTGGCCCTGTCAATGTTACGTGGGTTTCTTGGCTTATAATTCTCAAGAGGTGTGAGAAGGCCTCGTTTCACCAAATTGTCGAAAACTTTGCTCATGGGCATCCCAAAATCATCAGGCTGACGTTTCTAACCTTGCACTTCCTGAATCGACCTCTTACCATAGCTTTCTGTTTTTGGCCCATGGAGGTTCTCGAGCTTCCCATCTTCTATCAATTTCTGGATCAAATACCTCAAATAGCTGCAATCATCAGTGTCGTGCCCAGGGTATTGATGGAAAAGACAATGCTTAAACTCCTCCAACCGAACATTGGGGTTCTTAGGCTTCCAATTCTCCAGTGGCTTTATCAGCTTTTCTTTCATTAGCTCTTCCAGAATCTTGCTTAAAGGCATCTCCGCATTGTCAAAATTAAGGGAGCGGAGTTTTTGGGAGACATTGTTGTTCTCAAGACTCGGATTTCCATTGTTCAATTGGTTCCATTGTTGGATTTGGCTGAAGGAGGCTACGACACTCTTTCCTTTATTAGGAACTGGTGCTGAGCTGGGTCGGTTGCTGCTTGGTGTTGGTGGAATTGGGTTATGTTTGGTGGAATCATTTCCTTGCCTAGTTCGACGTCTTGGGTCTAGGGAGTATTGATACTCACATGAGGTCAAACTTTTCTTGCATTTGTTTCACTTGCTCCATCAATATTGCCACATGGGGGTCAACGGGGACTCTCGAGTTACTGGAACTCGCAACAAAGTTCTTGTCTGTAGAAGGAATCACAGTCGCGGACTGGTGAAACTGACGGGTGAATTCACCAAGTCAGGTAGGTGACAGCTGAAAACTTGAATCATCCGGATTTTCTTTTGGCAACTCATGATTGCATTCAGGTGGGTATAGGGGCTTCAGAACATAGCCACATAGCTCAAACTGATTATGTAAAGCTGGAGCATAAACTGGCAGGTATTGCTGAAACTGAGAGATAGGTGGGGTGAAGCCCAATCCGTTCTGAGGAGCTGAGGGTGATGGAGCCCTGATGAGCTGGGATGTTGGAAAGGACTGAGGAGGAGTGGTCCTTGGCAAGGGATCGTATGCGGATGGGGGAAGGTATTGGTTGTAGGATGGAAGGTCTTAGTTATATGATGAAGGGACTGAAATCACTGTTTCTGAAGTTTCATCTTCGACCATTACCAGAGAACCGTTGGCTTCGACCGTTACCTGAACTCCATAGCGGCGAAGAGCACCGATGAGCAATGACAGCTGCTCTTCATGAACCTTATGGGTATTTTCCAAGGCCAGAACTAACTCTTCCTTCTTAACCATCTGATTTCCTGTACCCTCACTGCTTTCTATCAAATCTGCCATTCTGACTCTTTGAACTGACAAAACTGATGGCTCTGCCGAACTGTCTGATCTTAAGGTTTCCGTATTGAAAAGCCGCTGACCGGGTATTCTCGCCCACTTCTTTCTCGCTGCGGGAAAGGGATAGGAAAGGTTTAGACTCGGAGGCAGGTAAGGTTTAGACTCGGAGGTATGTGTTTAATCTTGGAGGTAAGTGTTTAAGCTTGGAGGTAAGTGTTTAGGCTGAAGGCTCAAGTAACATGCACTTATCGCTTAAGTTTTACTCAAAACACATTTTCCCCTAATCCTAATTGATCGGGAAAGATTGGACCTTGAAAGGCCGAGATCAAAAATCAAAGATCGGACCGAGGAGGTCGCGATTGGGAATTTGACTGTGAAAGAGGGAGAGATGGGAAATTGGAGATCGGACCGAGGAGGTCTAGATTAGAGATTTGACCATGAAAGGTCGAGATAGGAAAATCAGAGATCGGACCGAGGAGGTCTCGATTAGGGATTTGACCATGAAAGCTCGAGATAGGAAAATCGGAGATCGGACCGAGGAGGTCTCGATTAGGGATTTGACCATGAAAGGTCAAGATAGGAAAATCGGAGATCGGACCGAGGAGGTCTCGATTAGGGATTTGACCATGAAAGGTCGAGATAGAAAAATTGGAGATCGGACCGAGGAGGTCTCGATTAGGGATTCCAAAGATATGATCATCCAATTATGATAATTGTTCAAGTTTACTTAAAATAGTGTCTTTTATTTATTTCTATTTGGTTGGAAAAGGGGTTTTGCCCTTCTTTTTCGCAACTACTCTAGATCCTGGATCAGTGGGTTTCGTCACTACGTCTATAAGCCCCTCGTATTCCACCTGTATTTCAACCTCCCAGGGTGGACAGCCCCGAGCGAGGGTCGTATAGGGCATGCGGATCCCACCGACCGAGAGAGAAGAACGCTCCTAACGGGTCTAGCGGGTCATAGGAACTTTTAACGCACGAGCGATGCGAATTATAGTCAAGGCAATACCGGGAAAGTCTCGTCTTTCAGCCTTAACAGAATTTCGCTTGCGCGATTGATGTTTTGACTTTTCGGTAATGTCCGAGAAGATAATAGGCATGGGTCGGGCGGCAAAATTCGGATGACACAGTGTCACTTTGAACTTCGTTGCATAGGCTGTGCATGAGTCAAAATTGAAGTCAATGCCGGGCCAAGATCTTGCCAATTTTTCCTTGTCGGAATTTTGGCAGAGCTTCGCTTGAGCGAAAGATCTTTGGATTTTTAGCAAGGACTCGATCTCGACTCTTACGCATTCTGTGCGGGTCAAGGTCAAAGTCAATGCCGGTGTCAAGATTCTACCAATTTTTCCTTGTCGGAATTTTGGCAGAGCTCCGCTTGTGCGGAAGATCTTTGGACTTTAGCACAGACTCGGTCTCGACTCTTACGCATTCCGTGTGGGTCAAGGTCAAAGTCAATGTCGGAGTCAAGATTCTACCGATTTTTCCTTGTCGGAATTTCGGCAGAGTTTCGCTTGAGCAAAAGATCTTGACTTCCGTTATGAACTAAGGCTTGGCCTTTACGGGGATATGCAACTGGGCTATATGACACGGACTAGACCAAAAACCAACCAAAAGTCACGGTTTTTTGAAACGTGTGACACAGACTGTGCATTGGTCGACACTGGCTGCCATGGGGAGTTTGGGGTGATTCCGTGCGCGCCAGGGAGCATCGTAAGGCTGTCCGTGACTGCAGCTGAAAAACCACCCCGGGTTTAAAGGGACGTGCGTGCAAAGTGTACAGGATATATAAGGTGCGCGTAGTGTGCGACCTCCTAAAAATATTCCTTTTTGAGTTAAAACAGAGATTTTTCAGAAATGTGTTATAAAGGAATGATTTTTCGGGACGGGGGAAAATGCAACAGATAAGGCACGTAAATTTTCTGGGAGCCCCAGTCAGTCTTGGAACTGAATAGCCCCAAGCTGCCAAGGCTGCCAGATTAACCTCAATTTTTCCTGGTGGAATTGCCACTGAGGCCGCCCGGTCAGAATCCACGGAGGATTGAGCCGTACGACTGCATGGATCAATTTTCCAGGTTCCACTCCTTTGCTATTTCAGGTTGTTTCCCGAACATTTTAGGCACCTTTTAGCCTTGAGAAGGCTTCCTGTTCAAAGTATGCACAATTCCCAAGATGCAAATGATGCAATGCAGGGCAAAGAAAGCAAGCACGATAATTGGAATCCGCGATGGGAGTCTAACCCGCTCAGAGGAAAAAGGCTTTCTTTTTATATTTTTTTTTTCGAAAAGAGATATCGGTACATGGGATTATTAGACCACCGTTTATCCCAAGCCCCGGGTTAGGGAGCGATACAGGAAGGTTAAATGGTTTCCACCTATATACCGGGTATCGTTTATTTTGAAAATGAAAGCTTTTCTCCTTTGGGATATCCCCAGCGGAGTCGCCAAACTGTGAATGTGTGCCCAAATTCTAAATTTTTGTCTTTAGATCGGATTCATGCGAGTTTGAAAACATCCGATTTAATTTGAAAAACGGAGTCGCCACGCCATTTTGATTTCCTCAAAACATTGAAAAAAAAGGTCTTTTTTAAGGGTTCGGAGGTTAAGTTACCCCTTGGGAAGAACGGATCGTCGTTCACCCAAGGTGCCTTGCCGTAGCAAGTCTCCCTAGATTCCATTTTTCGTGCTTGCTTGCGTGCTTTCTTGTGTGCATGTGTTGAAAAGAGAGGGGGGGGGGAATGTCCCAAGTTGTCTTTCGAACGTACAAACCATTTAGTTGGTTGTCGCTCGGGATTCCTTGGATTTTTTATGTGTTCTGGACTTTGATCCCGTCCTCATCTTGGACTTGTGATCATCGCTATTTGACCTTGAGTCTTTGCGTGATCGAGAGAAGGACTCTCTTTTATAGTCCAAAATGAGGTTCTTTAGGAAAGGAGTGACCTTAGCCCATCAATCCTACACCTTGAGACGATTGAGCTTATATGGGAGCTATCGTGCTCGTCTCAAGCGATTATCGGAGATATAGGTTCAAGGGTTTATCCCTTTCTAAAGAAATTGTGGCACCTTTAATGGAAGAAACGATGTAAAGATGGAATCTTTACACCAGTACATTCCGAAGGTTGCTAAATGGGGACATGGGGGAATGCATGTAAAAATGACATTTTTAGTGAAAATATGACATTTTTGGGTGCAAAGGATGCTTTTGATTGCAAAGGATGCTTTTTATGTAAAGAAAGGATTTTTATGCAAATGATGCATTTTTATGAGGAAAATTAGTATTTTTATATGCAAAGGATGCACAAAGATGACATTTTGTAAGCAAAGGATGCTACTTTGATGGTAAAGAGATGATTTTTAATGCAAAGGATGCATTTTATGTGAAAAATTGGCTTTAGGGGCAAAGGATGCACCTTTATTGTAAAGACATGATTTTTATATGCAAAGGATGCATTTTTAATGGAAAGCATGGATTTTTAGGTGCAAAGGATGCACCTTTATTGTAAAGATTACATTTTTAGGAGCAAATGATGATTATTTTATGCAAATGATGCAAAGGGGGAGGGGGTATGATTTAGATGAATAAATATAGGATCTTTAACAACAAATACCAAGTCCCAAGCAAGATAATAGCAATATGCAAATGTAAAGAGCAATTATATCACATAGGCATTATGATGCAAGGAAAGGGGGTGAGAGGTTACCAATGGTGGTGACCTCTTCTTCTTCGGATCTTGCTTAGCGGAGATACCACTTCTTGGAGACTTCAAGGAGGAAGGAGGTGGCTTCTTGGCACTCTTCAACTTCCTAATTTCGCAGGAGTGTTTTGGGAGAGCTTTTGGAGCTGAGTGTGGTATTTTTGTTGGTGGTCTAAAATGGGTAGAGGAGTGCTCTATTTATAGGCAGTCTGGATAAGGCTAATGAGGTCGTGCGGCTAGGAGTTCTTGGCTAATGCAGCCGTGCGGCATTATCCTGTGTGACTCAGCATGTTTCTAGAATCATGCAAGGTGGCACTTCTAGAAGGTTTTTGGTATTAAGAAAAACGTGTTTCTTTAATTCCAATTAATCTTTCCATCCCTTATAAGGTTCGGAATAGTTCCCGAATTGTTCCGGAACTTTAGGAAAGTCCGGGGAATTGCCGGGAAAATTAACCGGGAGGCATGAGCCAGATTTGGGTACTTACAACTGCAGAGGTATCTCCTCTCTGTATGGAAGCTCCAAGTGCTCTTTTGTACTTTATGAGGGTATGGAAGTATTCCGCTTTCCCTCCTGTGGTGCTCCTTCGACGTCGAGAGAGTGTTGTATTGACCAGCGAGTACCTGGATTGGTACGAGCAGCATGTTGGACAGTCCCAAGTGGTTTTAGGGAGCAGGCGTGAAGCAATTCTGGGGCCCGATTGCCGTCGTAGCTATTGCCATAGGATTGCCGAAGCCTGGTCTGGCCCTCAGGATGTTACGGGAGATACTTTGTTTGAATACGAGACTAGAGTTGACCGAGTGACGGAGAGAGGTCCTTTTTTGCAGACTCGCAAGGAGGAGATCCGAGCCAAAGCATGGGCGAATGAAGCCCTGCGAGCTACTGGATTGTTTGACTCTACGGGGAGGACCCCTAATCTCGGACTGAGAGATGCAGAGCTGGCTCGTGTGGAGCGAAAGAAGACTCGCCGGGGATGAGGGAAGAAAGGAAAGAATGGTGAGGGGACAAGCGCAGATGGCGCGGAATGACCTCCTAAGTATCCATTCATTGCATTGCAAACACATTATTTGTTAAATGTATTAAGCTGTCTTTTAGCATGTTGTGAACTTGAGAGTAGACCGTGCTTGAACTCATCAAGAAATGTTGTAATCGTTAGTGATTTGTGATTTACTTTTAAAGCTTTGTCGAGATACAGGATCTCTTATTCGCCTTTTGTTTCTTTTGTGAGCCTTGATGGCGTCCATCTTTGGACTTTTCTGTTGCATTTGCGGACTGAAGCAGCCTGGGCCTTGACGGCAATCCCCTTTTCGCCTGGGTTTTTGTATTTGGATGGGAGGTTGGATGATCCCTTGACAAGTCGTTTTGACGGTCTTTTTCCGTGGCTTCCTTGTCTCTTGTTTGCTGGCATTGGGCTCTTGGCCTCTTTTTTTTGTGTAGCTTCTGCTTGAGCTTATTATTTTTTTTTTGAGAGCTTTTGCTCGAGCTCTTTTTTTTTTGAAGCGCGTGAGGGCGAAGACAATCCCCTGGCTTAGAAGTTGACATGGGTCAGTCGTTTGACGCTGACTGACATTCGGATATCCTTTGATGTTGCCGCCGTCGTTTGACTTGGTCAAGGTGATGGTGGGGGCATGCTCTTGGAAAGTTTGTAGTTTGATGGAGGTCTTGGTTGACATTCAAACTTTTGACTTTTTTGTGTGGTTTTAGACCGGACCAATTAAGTTTGCCTACGTTCCCCCGGACTAGAGGGCTCAGGTCTGCGTAGTTCGACACTATAATGGAGTGCCAAGAGATGCACATTTGTTCTTCTTTAGGCGAAGTGTCTGCGAAGTTTGCTTCCTTTGACTGGATTCATGAAGGGATTGCTGTCTAGGTCTGTCAGCTTCATGGCACCTCCGGAGAAGATCTTTTGAACCACAAAAGGGCCGATCCATGTTGGTTCCCATTTTCCCAGTGGGTTGGTTCGAGTGGGAGGCTTTTCTTTGAGTACCAGATCGCCCTCCCTGATGTCTCGGGACTTGACTTTCTTGTCGAAAGCTCTAGCCATTCGGCTTTGGTAGGCTCGGACGTGTTCTGACTGATGTTCGATAGCCCCAAAGTGCAAGGTGCAGCTTCTCGGGCCAATCACGTCCTTGGGTGGTCATTTTTCGGATGATCTGATCGAGGGTCTTGTTTGCTGCTTCCACGGCGCCGTTTGTTTGTGGCTGGTAGGGAGAAGACTTGTGGCGTGTGATCTTGAATTCGGCCAGCAGTCTGTCGCATTCTCCTTCGATGTGGGAGCCGTTGTCTGATATGACCTCGTTCGGGATGCCGTATCGGCAGATGATGCTTTCCTTGAGGAAATGTGCGACTTTCTTAGAGGTGAGCACCTTGTAGGACTTGGCTTCGACCCATTTTGTGAAGTAGTCGATGGCTACCAGGACAAACTCGTGGCCGTTGCTACCTGGCGGGGCGATTTTCCCAATGACGTCAATTCCCCACGTGGCGAAGGGCCAGGGCATAGTCATGCAGTAGAGATCGTGAGGAGGTAGATGATTGAGGTTGGAGAACCATTGACACTTGTCGCAGCTCCGGACAAAGTGGATGTAGTCTGCCTCCATGGAGATCCAGTAGTAGCCCATCCGAAGAATGATTTGCATCAGGGCTCTGGCATTCATGTGGGGGCCGCAAGCCCCGTTGTGGACTTCGTTCATGAGCTCTCTTGCTTTTTCCTGGCTGATGCAGCGTAGGTGCGGTCCTTGGTAGCGTTTTTTGAATAGCATGTCCCCAAGGATGACAAAGTGAGAGGCAAGGCGTTTTAGGGCCATGAAGCTCTTGGCTTTGACTCCTTCCCTGCGTTAACCTTCCTCGTTCATGAAGGCGGTCTCCCCGTTTTTGAGGTATTGGAATATCTGATTGTACCATGGCTCATTGATGGGCTTGGGCTCTGGTTCGATCTCGCAGCAGTAGGCGGGAATTTCCTTTCGTCCGACTTTGAATGGCTTGATTGCCTTTCCCTCGGGAATTTCTACAAGTGAAGCCAAGGTGACTAGGGCGTCTGCAAACCGGTTTCGGTCTCTTGGCAAGTAGTGGAAGGTGACCTCTTTGAATTGTGTGATGAGGTCTTCCATGCAGGCGTGGTATTTTTGCAAGCCTGGGTCTATTGTTTTACACTTGTTGGAAACTTGGTTGATGATTAGGGCTGAGTCCCCGTAGACCTCGAGTTTCTGGACGTTCCTTTCGAGTGGAGCCTCTAGTTCGGCGGCGCAGGCTTCGTATTCGGCGGCATTGTTGGTTACCTCGAAATTTAGCTTTATGGCGATTGGAGTATGCTCTTCCTTGGTGTCGACCAAGAGAATACCGATGCCGTTTCCTCTTTTGTTGGTCGCTCCATCAAAGAACAGTTGCCATTAGTTTTCGCTTTCAAGTGCGAAGATTCCTTCGTCTGGAAATTGTGGTTCAGGGCCTTGAGCCTCGTCGGTGGGGAAGTCAGTCAGCTGCTCGACCATTACCCATCCCTTGATTGACTTTTGGTTAACGTACTTGATGTCAAATTCTGCTAGGAAGAAAGACCATTTGGCGAGCCTCATTGACAGAGATGGTTTATCGAAGAGGTATTTGACAGGGTCCATTTTGGAGACCAAGTGCACCCTGTGCGTCTGCATGTAGTGTCGTAATTTTCCGACGACCCGTACTAGAGCTGCGCAGGTTTTCTCGAGAGCTGAGTAGTTGAGTTCGTTGCCTTGAAACTTTCAACTGACGAAGTAGATGGCGTTCTCAACTCGTGACTCTTTCTTTTCTTGACAGAGCATGGCTCCGACTGCGGTGTCGATCACAGTTAGGTATAGCAAAAGCGGCTTCTCCTCATGGGGAGGACAGAGGATTGGGGGACTCACAAGGTACGCCTTTACTTCTTCAAAGGCATCTTGGCATTCCGAGTTCCATTCGATGTCTGCATTTTTCTTCATTAGCTTGAAGATTGGCTCGCACATGGAGGTCAACTGATTGACGAAGCGGCTGATATACTGCAGGCGGCCCATTAATCATTTCACCTCTGTTTGAGTTTGTGGTGGTCTCATTTCGATGATGGCCTTGATCTTTTGAGGATCAACTTCGATGCCTCGCTCAGTTACCATGTATCCTAAGACTTTGCCTCGGCTGACCCCAAATGTGCATTTGGCAGGGTTTAACCTCATCGAGTGTTTCCGGAGGCGATCGAAGAACTTTCTCAGGTCCGTGAGGTGTTGTCCATCTGATCCCTTTGAGTGGATGATCATGTCATCGACATACACTTCGATCTCTTTGTGGATCAAGTCGTGGAAGAGGGCGGTTGCTGCCCGTTGGTCGGTAGCCCCAGTGTTCTTTAGTCCGAACCGCATTACCGTGTAGCAGTAAGTTCCCAGGGGGTTATGAAGGCTGTTTTTTCTTGATCTTCTTCGGCTATCTTGATTTGATTGTAGCCGGTGAACCCGTCTACGAAGGACTTAACCTCGAAATTGGCAGTATTGTCTACCAACATGTTGATGTTCGGTAGTGGAAAGTTGTCCTTGGGACTTACTTTGTTGAGATCTCGGAAGTCTACGCAGCAGCGCACTTTTCCATTGGCCTTGGTGACCATGACTATGTTGGAGAGCCATGTCGGGTACTCGATAACCCTTATGAAGCCGACGCGGAGCATCTTTTCAATCTCTTCCTTGACTTGTAAAGACCATTCTGGCTTGATCCGGCATAGCTTTTGCTTGATGGGCTTTGCCTCGGGATTCAAGGGAATCCGATGTTCCACTATGTTTGGATCCAATCCGGGCATGTCTTGGTAAGACCAAGCGAACACGTCCACGAATTCCTTGAGCAGTGCAGTTAATGCGTTTTGCTCTGTGCTGGTGAAGAAACTTCCGATTTGCGTCTCTTTTGGCTCTTCAGCAGTTCCCAAATTCACTTTGGTTAAAACCTCCTCGGCAGCTTGGGCCCAGTTTTTCTCTCGTTTGACAACATGCTTAAAGATGTGCTTAATGTATTGTTCGTTTAATGTGTCTGCTTCTTTATCAAGTGAATCGTTATTAACTGTTTGTGTGTTAGTTAATTTATCAGTTGTTAAAGATGCAATGAGAGGATACTCGAAAAGATCGAAACTTTCATTAAGAGCATACGGGAATACACTATTGGCAATGAGTTCATAATCTTCTGGCGTGAGGCCATCAGATGACTCGAAAGACTCGAATTCAAAGATAACAAACTCAGAATGGGCTTTTACACTGGAATCTAGGACTCGAGGGGTCAGACCAAGTTGTTCGATCATGTCCTTCTTGCTGGCGGTAGGTCCGGAAAAGGTGGCCCAGTTATTGAGTGGCAATGAGCTTGACAGGAGGAGAGGGTCGAAAGGCTTCGCGCTGCCGTTCCCGATCATGGCTATCATAGAGTTATCAGAAAAAAAATCGATTAGATCTGGCACCTCGATTTCTTCACTAAAGAGCTGGTGGAGCTATGGCTCATTCCAGGCATCGTCTGCGGAGTCTTCCGCTCTTGTTTTGGGCATTGCTAGCTAGAATGCAGACTCATCCCGCTTGTTGGGGGCAGGGGTGTTGAAAAAGAGACTTTCGAGTTCTTCTGCCAAAGAGGGGGTTTTCCCGAACCAGAATTCATTGTGAATAGTGGTGGTCGTGGGTCCCGGAAGAGTTGGCGTATCGAGAAATGCTCTTCTGACAGGATTTGGCTTGAGGCCTCTGAATCTTGCCAGGTTCCGATGGAGCTTGTCCATGGTTGTCGGCCAGTTTTGTTTGGCGTTGATCAGCTCTGTTCCCTTTTCTGTGTCTTCATTCAAACTGTCGGCTTTCTTTGTGAAGTACCTGGTCATGTCGAAGCTGTAAGGGCGGAGATCAGAGATTGCGTGCAAGCCTCTTTTGTTATTGGCGGAGCATTTCCGCGCAGCTCTTCTATCTTCCGCCGCGTCTTCGGGAGTAGGAACGTATCCCAGGCCATTGAGGGTATTCTGTTCCTCGACCTCAATGATTTGTTGGGTACCTTGATGGCGTTTTCCCAAACCAAGCCCCAGGATGTAGTTCATAAGCTTCATCATCTTCATCGGGGGAGGGATCTGGTCCCAAATCAAAGGTAGGTCTACGTGGCACACCTGGGCATTTGGGTTTTCGATTGTGAACTCGGTCAGCATCATGCCGTCATTGTCGTGTTTGATCTCCAGGATCGGGATGTCATTTGTGTTGGTCCCTTCGATGATTATGCTATCACCGTATATGATGGTAAGGTATGTTCCTTGGACGAACTTTACGCACTGATGGAGGGTGGATGCCACCCCATTGATCTGGTATAGCCAAGGGCGTCCCAAGATGTCAGTGAATGTGATCGGGATGTCGATGACTTGGAAGTCGGTCGGGACCATCTGCTTTTCGAACTACAGGTTCAGGGTGGCTATTCCCAAGACTGAGCGAGACGTTGAGTCGTATGCTTTGATTGTCTGAGTTGAGGGTTTCAGATCAGTCGTCTTGATCCCTAGCAAGTCCATCATTTTGGATGGGAGGACGTTCATGGCTGATCCCCCATCTACCAAGACCCGAGGGAGGCGGTGCTCGTCAAGTTGAACTGTTATGTAAAGAGGCTCGTTGTGGTCAGCCCCAAATTTCAGGAGGTCGAGCTCCGTGAACGTGATGATGTTGCTGTAATGAACGTTGCCAATCATATGAACCGCTTCATCTGGTGTCACGGTGATAGGTACCATGGTCTAGGCCAGGCTTTCTTCCAGCTTGAGTTTGTGCGGGTAAGAGGAAGTGAGAAAGGACCAGAGTGAGATGTTAGCCTGAGTACGCTTGAGATGAGTTAAGACAGGATCATCAGCCTTCGGGTCAAGGGTTTCGGCTTCTTTGGCATAGGGCCCCTTTTTAGTTCGGGGCTCAGGCATGGCTGGCCTTTTGTCTGCCCGTAGAGGATTCGTCAGGATTTGACCGAAACGTGTCAGTACGTTCACCTCCGGCTTGGCTGCTTTACTTGTCTCTCCTATCTCTGTAGTGGGAGGGCCTTGGTTGGTGTAGGGCCATGCTGCGCATTTTAGTTCGTTCACCGTTATTGCTTTTGTTGAAGAGTCAACAGTGGCTTTGAGATCTTCCCAAGACAGGGGTTGGGGTATCTGGACCCTCGGGCCATTGGTGGTGGTGCGGAGCTCGTCCCAGCTGATCATGGAGCAGATGTTGCCGTGGTCTTATGCAGAGATGAGGAGATTTGCTGGAGTAAATGACGTTGTAGTCAAACTTTCCTGATGGTTTTCCAAGTGTTCCGGCTGTGGGGTCGCCGGCTTCGTATCTCTTCTTCAATTTTTGTTGAGAAGAGGGTTTCTTCTTTCTTTGAGGGCGATCCTCGTTCATTTCATCTTGGAATTCCATTTCCAGACAAGCGGTGCAATCGCAGACGTCCCACCAGATGTGTTCATCGTTCTGCGGTGGTACCGGGACCTCAGGATGTTGACCGGACACGTCTTCCCCCCGGGGGTCTTGTGGCTTTATGTCGTAGCTGCATGGCTCGTACGAGGGTAACAGATTGACTTCTAGGAGACAATGAGAGACGTTAGGAGCTGCGGGAGCGGACATGTCTTTGGAAGTCCCGAGTGGTTGGGGAATGGCTAAAGTTCCGAAGTGGTGCATGGCACCTTCGATCCAGGCTTGTTGTTCGCCTTGGCGTTTCTCAAGAGCCATGATGACTTGCCAAACTTCCTCCATTGTTGGGAAGTTTCTCGGGGGTAAGGTCCCGTTTTCCTCGTTGTTATCCACCGACTTGGCCATGGGGAGTTGACGGACTGCCCTAGTGGCTGTGCTGGGAAGAATGTTGGACCTTGCGGCTTTGACACTGGGAGAATAGTTCCCGGGTACTCTCGATCACTCTCGGCTTGCTGGAGGGGGTGACGGGAAAGGTTTAGACATGGGAAGGCCTTTTGGATAAAAGGGGGAAAGCTCACGTAACATGTAGTTTCCGCTTTTATTTTTATTTTTTTTGTTGTTTTAATTTACTTAAAACAGTGTATTCTCAGAGTCCTAGGTAGGTTGGAAAAGATTGCTCTTCTTTTTCGCAACTATGCTAGATCCTGGGTCAGTGGAGACCATCTGTGCGGCTATAGGCCCCTCGTTTTGCGCCTGTATTTCGACATCCCGGGGTGGACAGCCTCGGGCGAGGGTCCTATAGGGCAAGCGGTTTCCACCGGCCTAAAAGAAAAATCGAACCTAAGGACCGAGCCTGTCATGTTCGTTTTAATGCGTTAGCCATGTGAATAGTGAGCCGAGCCGGTACCTGAGTCAAGATCGGGTCAAGAGTTCGGCATGACCTCTCTTTACCTTGCTTGCGCAAGGGATCTGTGACGTTAGGCGTTGGCTGGGTCATATCGTCATGGCTGACGTATTAAAGGCTTGATGACATGGTGTCATGTGGGCATGGATGTATATCCGGGACGGAACATCGTCTGGGTGTAGCTTCGGAAAATCAAGATCAGGTCAAGATTTTAGCATGACCTTTCATCACTTTGCTTGGGCAAGGGATCTTGAGTTTCGAGCTTCAACTCAGAAAATTGCCGGCATGGGATATGTATCCAGGCTGTATGACACGGACTGGGTAAAAACCAACCGAGTGTGGACAGAGTGTGACTCAATCGTGAGGGGTTGACACTGGCTAGGATGGGATGTTTTGAATGATCTCGTGCGCGTCCAAGAGGCCTAGGAAGACCAAACGGACTGCAACTGAGACCACCCCGGGTTGAGGGTTGTAGTGTGCAGTGTATCCGAGGCAGCAGTGCGCGTAGCGTGCGGTGTACCGAGGCAGCAGTGCGAGTAGTGTGCGGTCTCTAAAATTCTTTTTCTGAGTAAAACATAAATTTTTGAAGAATTTTAAATGTATGTACACAGATGTATATTGATGCATTTTTTTGTATTTTTATTTTTTTTGTAAATAAAAAGTAAAGCACATGCACACACACACAACAATTAAAGAAAGGGGTAAAAAGAAAGTTTGACCCTCATCATCGTTTTAAAAATCTTTTGTTTTGTTTAAAAGTTTTTTAAAACAAAATAATCCCCAACGAAGTCGCCAACTGTAATTACCCGGATCCGAGAGGCAGTGCAATCGCGCCCCGGCATCTGGCATTTTCGCGTTCGCGTTTTCCGTTTGCGTCGTGTCCCATTGGAAGTGTTACGTTGTGTTTTGCTTGTTGAGTCGCCACGCCGTTTTGATTAAGCCCAAAACATTGAAAAAAGGCATCAATTTAAAAATAAACTGTTTTTGTGTGATGAGATTTTTGAGTTCGGAGGTCACGTTATTCCTCGGGAAAAGAATATTAGATTATTAGAGCTCACCCGAGTAACCTCGTAAAAACGAGTCTTTCGACACCCCTTCTTTCTTTAAATGTTGTGTGTGTGTGTGCTCTAAAAAATGCATGGGGTATCAGATGTCTACATTGTACACTGCGTATTGAAATGTATTGAAATAGTGTAGGAAGGAAGCCTTACCAATGTTGGTTCGTGTCTGTCTTCCGCTGGGGAATAGTGTTTGAGGATGGAATAGTGTTCCGGGACGGACCGGAATTGCTTCGGGATGTGCCGATTGTCTGCGGACAGAGCTTCGGCGTGCCTCGGGATTGTCATATGTGCACTCGGGCAGAGTTTCGGCGTGCGTTGGGATCGCAGGGATTGTTGGCTGGATTCGGGCAGAGGTTCGGCGTGCGTCGGGATCGTTTGTTGGATTCGGGCAGAGGTTCGGCGTGGGTCGGAATTGTCGGTTTGGCTCGGAAAGAGCCGGGACGCCTTGGGAAAGATCAGGCAAGGCCTTGGAGTACCACGAGGGGCCTCAGAGTACCTCGAGAGTGCCTCGGGGCAGTGCGGGAGCTTCTCGGGAGCGCTCGGAAGGGCTTCAGAGCACCACAAGGGAGCTCGAAAGGCCTCGAAAGGAACCGAAAGGGACCGGGAGTGCCTCGGAAGGGCTTAGAGGGGGAGCCAGAAGGCTTAGGGAGAGAAGAGAAGAGGATGGTGTGAATGAAATGGGAGGGGGAGCCCTCTATTTATAGTGTGGGAAATTTTGCAAGAAGGTCCGTACGGACCTATGTGCAAAACTAAAGTTTTAGTTTAACCGGATTTGAGGAAATAATGTGGACTTTAAGAGGATTCAGTAATTATGATGTTTGGTAGCAAGAAGGTCCGTATGGACCTTTTAGCATGCAAAGAGGTCCGTACGGACCTTCCATGCTTTTCCCAATTTTACATAATTCCCAAAAAGTCCTTTTGTATTTGTTTGTCCCAGAAAGGCCCCCCTTGGTTTGGTTGGTGGTTTTTTTGGGCCTTTGAAGTTTTTTTGAAGGTTTTTGAGGGTTTTTTGAGGGTTCCGGGTGTTCGAGACTGCGTTTGAGTGAGTCTGCGGTGTTTCCCGAGTGCTCGGAAGAGGGTGATCCAGATTGGGGTACTTACACCAAGGAAGACTTCCTGAACTTGGTCCCATGTTGTCAAAGAGTTTTGAGGGACCGAGTTCAACCACTGCTTGGCCTTATCCTTAAGAGAGAATGGGAAAAGGCTCATTCGTATTGCTTCCGGTGTGACATTTTGGATGCGAGTTGTGTCACAATACTCCAAAAAAGTTTGGATATGGAGGTGAGGATCTTCGAAAGCAGTGCCGCTGTATTGGTTGTTCATAACCATATGTAAAAGCTCCAGCTTAATCTCAAAGTTGGCCACGTTGGCATTCGGCACAACAATGGGGGATCTAGTTCCCGGGGTACTTGGATTGACAAAGTCCCGTAGGGTCCTAGCAGGTGTTACTGCTCTTCTTCCTCCATGTATTGGTTTAAAGTCTTCATGAGTTTTCTTAGTCTCTCGTAATAGTTTCTTTCAGGTTCCGGATCAAAGTTGTCAAAGAAGATCTGCGCCCGTTTCATACACTACAAGAGCACTCAACAAGAAAATTAAACGTAACGGGTTATCGGAAGTAAAAACTAAAGCAAAAATTAAAAATGAAAATTATATAGTAAATACAAATACAAAAGAAAGTAAATCGTTGTCCCCGGCAACAGCGCCAAACACTTGGTAGCTTCAAACCTTAACGGACTTTTTATTTTCCGCAAGCGCACGGGCTATTGAAATATAGCGAGTGGAAGTACGGGTCGATCCCACGAGGATAGGGTTTACTTTGGGATGAATTTGTTTTTACTAAAAAATAAGATGAGATTAGAAGAAATATAGTTTGATTTAAGAAGAGATTAGAACATACACAGAAAATACTTTAGAAAAACTCTTATAAATGGAAGCATTCTCGGGATTGGAAATCAGCTTAGTCAATTATTCATCAATAAGTCAAGTCTTTGAAAATATAAATACTGATCGAAATCAAGGATGGTACGTTAAACCTATACTACTTCTCACGATCAAGCAAGAAGCGTTTGTATCCTTCACTAATTATGCCCTATCTCTCGATGGCCCATAATTAGTAAGGATCCATTAAAGTTCGCAAATCAATGCACTTCCTATTCAAGGAACATCCCTAGGCCATTGAACTACTCTCGTGATCAATGAAACCTAGTTCCTTTATATGGTTCCGTCAATCGAGATTCTCCGCTAGGTACTTCTCTCGATTGACTAGAATCATACAAGTTGGACATCTCCAAAATGTAAGTCATTTTGAGATTAATATAAATAAATTGTTTAGATGAAGAGAAATGAAAAGACTTTATAAAAGATGATGAATAAAAGACGTTTTTGAGTTTCCAACCCCAAGAATTTGGGGGATTACTCGCTAGCCATGCTTAGAACAAACATAAATATATAAATAAGGATAGAGATGGAAGAACTTATTGTTTGTAATGAAGACAAGGCGGGAAAATAACTTCGATTCTTTTATTGCTTCGATACTTCAAGTACAACTCCAAGAACACAAGTTTGATCTTCAAGAGATTGTAAAGTGATAATCACTAGAGTATAATATGGAGTAATTCAGTTTTTCTGGATGTTTTCAGATATCTTTTACTGATACAAATGGCCTTTAAATAGGCATCCTAAGTTAGGGTTGTGTTTCTTCAAACAGCCATCTTCAAAAGGCACCTTTGCATGAAATGGTACACAGTAAGTGCACGGCCGTAACTATAATCTTGCATGGCCGCTCCAGCCTTGGCGCCACTTTTGATTTTGAACTGGCCATATTGCACGGCCGCTCTGGAACACAACGCACGGCCTCTCTTGCCTAGTTTGGCCGGCCACTTCACTGATTTGGGGCCATTTTGGCCTGGCAGGTGCACGGCCGCTCCACGAAATATTGCACGGCCGCTCCAGCTTGGTTTTGCCTTGGATGTCCATTTTGAAGCTGTCTTTGAACCCTTAATGTTCCCAAAGCCTCATTTTTCCAATATTTGCCTTAAAAATCTGTGGAAAATGCTAAACTATACCAACAAGTGTAAAATCGAAGAATTGGAACAAAGAAAGCTAATTTATACTATTTTAAGACTAAAATGGGAATAAAAACTAAATTACTACTAAGATAACACGCTATAAATGACTATATAAAAGTAATTTATCACTGCTCATAATCTAAGTCGGGGGAGGACACTCCATTCCTGAAGCAGTTGATGACTTCTCTATTAGTTATGTTTTCCTCAATTTGATCGACCAATTCCTTGAAACTCGTAAAGTAGCCCAAAGTACTTTTTGTCTTCCCTTGAGCTATGTTGATCAAGTCGGTGACCTTCTTCTTGCGTGCTCCAACAGTCGTGAACCTTTCTAAGAACTTACATCGCATATACCTCCAAGTATTGATGCAACCCGTAGACAACCCATGAAACCAAGTTAGGGCGGCACCGGTAAACGTGCTCGTCAACGCCTTACAGAGCACATCATCCTTTGAGGAGACCAAACACATAACGCCTCTAAATGTTGCATATGATTCAAATCGTTGGTCATCGCGGCATACTTTTCTAGGATGGGCAATTTTAAACCAGGTTCAGGAGGACCCTCATCCAGTATCCTCTTGAGTTTCAATAGCTCCCTATCACCCAAGCCAGGTACGTCATCCCTATGGTGGGAAATGAAGTTTGACTTACGTCTCTCCTCTCTTTAATGTATCCTCCTGGAGGTCGTTTGCTCTTTTTCAACCCTAGGAGGGGACCTTTGCCTCTTATCTCCTCTTGGAGGCGAGCGAACTCCTTTCGAGGGCTCATTCTAATTCTGGGAGGCGACCTACCTATGGCTCTGTCGACCTCGATCTTCCTCCTTTGTGCTGAGTCAGCTTCTTGTTCCCGGTTGTTTTTGAGTCTGTCCCTTAGGTTACCCATGCGAGAAACTGAATTAACTGCCGAACGAGGTTTCTCATTCCTCCCATCGCCCTCAGATGGCCTAAGGACCCCATTCCTCAGTTGGTGAGACATTTGTGATTGAGCTATCAGGTAGGACCTGTGGGCGTTTGGTAGCTCAACCAGCTCATCATAAACCTCCAACAAGCTCTATAACACATTCACCCTTTCCATAAGTATATCTCTCCTACTAGGGTGAGGAACTGAGGGACCTGCTAGGTCGCCAGAAGTCGTTCACCCGTTTGGTGCTTCTTACTCTATTGACCACCCTTTAGATGGCCATTGGCCTCTTCTCTCTCCTCCTGTCTTGGATTCCTACCCCATCCGCCACACTATTGAAACAGGTAGGTCTTCTAAGAGGGTTCCCAGGAAGAGGAGGAGGAAGGTTTGCAGTATGGTTTCGGGTGCCAACATCCACGCCTGCGTTGTTGCTGCCGCCGGCGTTATCATGTGCTTCATCACTTGAGGCAGTTGCGGTATGTCCGTCTCATACCATGTTAGCAAGTTAACAAGATTTTGAGGTCTAGTATTTTAACGATTCCTAGCAATTAAACCAAACTGGTGATACAGGAGTCGTACGGATCAGCATTAGTCCAGTAATAAGTTGTAATACAGCTACTAGGACTTGAAACCACGAACAAATGACTTGCCGGGATAGTCTTCAGCTAAGACCCAGCCTTAGTCCAGCAATAGGTTGTAATCCAGCTATGAGTACCTGAAACCACGAACAAACGATTTTTCGGGATGGTCTCCAGCTAATACCCTTCGGCGTGATGATGAGATGTGATGTTATGAGTTTGTGTAAATTGTATTGAAATAACGATAATCTCAAAATAGTCAATATGACATTACCTTTTTCAGTTGTGAATGTAGTGGTATTTATAGTGTTGTTATTGGATGTTGACGAATCCCGTAAATCATGGAGGGATTGTAGGCGTAACCGTCTTCGAGAAAGTAGGGAACAGTTACGTATGGCGACGTGGGTTTAAGCATGTTTGGTTTGTTCGAGGCCGCTTGACTAATTGAGGTCGAATTGTGTTCGTACATTGGCCAGGCAGAGATAGTATAAGGAGTAGATCGTGTTCCGTACAAAGCTAGGTCGGGACCAATAAAGATCGGACAGTGAGCCAGGTTAACTGATATAGCTTGATGGACTCGTACAATTGTGACAACTTGATGGGCTCTCTATGCATGGTGGGCCTTTGGGTTTGATTGGAAACAGGGTCAGCCAGCTGGGCTTGGCCCAACACTTTTATTACATTCAATTTTAATACAAGTATTAGAGCACGGATTTGGAACTCTAGTGGGTGAAAGTTTTTTTCGTCGAGATTTATCGGCTTGAGATAGTACTGCCAAAACTTTCCAAATGTATATACTGCTTGAATAAATGTACTCCATCCGGCCCAATATAACCGCTTGAAATGTACTCCCTCAGCCGCAATATAATATAAGGGTTAACAAATGTGAAAGTACGGAGATTAAAGAAAAAGTAAGTTTTGTGAATATAAAAAGTAATGCAGAAGAGATAAAATAGGTAGAGAGTTTTTGTTGTGTTGGGTTTGGATTTCCAACATGTGAAGAAATGAATCTGAAGTTGGATTCATCCCAATAAATGGATAAATCCAAAGTTCATTAACCATAGAAGTTTGAAGGTCTCCTATGCATTGTATCTCCATTCTTGAAGTTATCTATATAAACCATCCATCTTGCAGAAGCCAAAACCAGAGTTCAAACGTTGGATCAAGCTCAAACTTTTAGAGAACGTTCAGGACAGGTAGACGCAACTTCTGAACGGTGGAGATCGGTTTTGAAATAGTCTAGTGTGAAAACAGTCCCGGACAGCAGGTGCTGTTCTGGAGTTGATTATTCTAGTGCAGTCTGGTTCAAGAAGCATTTCCTGAGAATCTAAACCATTGGGTCGAGCTGAAATTCGGATAGCACGTTCAGGAGACATAGTGGTACATTCTGGACGGTGGAGATCGATTTTTGATTTACAGAGAGATTGGAACAGTTGCGGGACAAAAGGGCTATTTTTTATTCTTGTGGTTACAATCTATTTTGGACAGTTTGTGTTACTTGTTGTAATTGTTCTTCTTTGGCTACAGTGGATTTTTGGGTGGACTACGGTCCCGTGGTTTTTCCTCCTCACATCGGGGAGGTATTTCACGTTAAAAATGTTGAATTTCCGTATCCGAATTGGCGAACCACAAGTAATAATAATAATGCACTATTATTATTACTTAAGCAAACTTACACAAGGACAATGTACAAGTTCTTAATGCACACACTACTAATAGACTCCCACACTACATAATAGCTCACAAGGAGAAGTCCCACGCACACTCACGGCTGGACTCTTTATTCTAACTACACAAATTGGGGGAAATCCAAAACCCTTATTTATAGGCACCATAGGTCGGTTAAGGGAGCTTCACAACTTCTCCGGAATGTTCCCTACAAGTCGGCTCCTAAGAATCGTCCAGAACAATGATAAGCTTCCCAATTCTTTAACTTTGGAAACATCTTCAACCTTCTTCAGTGGTGAATTTATGGAACTTTCTATAGAGTAGGTGTTGATTCTCAACACTCCCCCTCAATGCCGACTCTTTCTTCTTGAATTTCACCAATGGTTTTCTTTGAAGAGCTTCCGTCTCGAGTTGTTCTTCCGTGTCACAATATGACTCTTTATGTGACTCATTAACAGCTCCACAATAAAGAACAACTATCTCGTTGTCACGTTGCCTTGGCCTAATGACTTCCTTGACTTTGCATCTCGTCTTTGTACTTTTTGGCATCTCGAACGAGCTTAAGCTAAACGCTTCAAGACTTGATGAGAGCTTTAGTGTCTCAGATATACCTTTCTCAAGTGGCGAGTCTTCTTGATATTGCTCCCCCTTAATCTCTGACTTCTCCTTATCCAATAGCTTTTGAGTATCCAAATTCATGTCGGCCAGTTCAAATGTCTTTTCCTTCTAACCAACTTCAACCATGCTAGTTATTGATTTTGAAGTGTCGTTATTATCTAGAATGTCCTTATATCCAACGTTGATCATGGCAGCTATATCTTCAAACCATCGACCTTCGTCGAAGATAATCTCTTATTTGCTTTCCACGTTGTCATCAATCCAACATTCTTCGGTAGTAACTGGATAAGCGTGGTCCTCAAAACATTCTTCTTCTTCAGGGTCGTCTTTATGAATCCTTATATCTGCGAAGGATGCTTCCATGTCCCACTCTTCTTCGCTATCATAGGGGTCTTGATTGGTAACTGCATTTCCTTCGACAACCGTTTTCCTAAATGGACAATCTTTTAGGGAATTCCCCTTGCGACCACAGTTGTAACATTCGTTGTTTCGTCTCAAGTCGTCTAGTCGAGAATTATCTTCATTTATCGTCTTAGGTCCCCCTGCATAAGAGCATCCTTTGTACCTCGGACTTTCATGCTCGTCTTGGATCTCATCTTTCTTTTTCCATCCCGCAATAACACGTCCTTGTTGCCTTCCACAACCTCGATAGCTAAAGAGTGATTCCTCTAAATACATTGGTTTTGGCATTGAAGGCCTAGATGTATGCTTGTCTAGCATTTCTTGGCTGGCCAGCAAACTTTCTAACTCTAAAAGAGATGGTTGTGTGGCCCAACCACGAATCGCAGTAACTAAACCCTTAAACTCTGGTCTCAACCCGTGGATGATTATTCTTTTCATGCGTTGCTCATTAATCTTTGAGTCCATATCTAACTTCGAGATTTCATGGCACAAGGATTTAACTTTATGGAAGTATTGACTTACAGTTAGATCTTTTTGCGTGGTTGACATTATCTCATTCTCGAACATCTGTAGACGAGCCTCATTAGTCCTTGAAAATAATGCATATGTATCCCATATCTCTTTTGGAGTTTGTGCATCCTCGACATGCTCCAAAAGTTCATCCTCGACGCAATCTTTAGCGCGTACATAACATTCCCGGCTTTCGCTTCCCATTTTCAGAATGCTTGAGTGTCCTCCTTTTCCGGTGGCATGGTCTCACTACCACCCACAACATTCCATAACTCTTGTCCTTGTAAGTACGACTGCATACACGTTCGCCAATACTTATAATTGTCATTGTTGAGTCTCTTGACTCCACCAAATGCGCTTGTCGGATCTACCATCGTGACTTGGTACTGCCTCCGTGCATGTCACCAAGTAAGCCTAGTCTCCCACCACGAGCTTCAAAGTCTCCTATTGTGCACCTGCAACGATCCCGAACAACGCCTAAACAACGGTTCCCGCGATCCCGGGTTGTACCGCTCTGATACCACTTGTTGAATTTCCCTACCCGAATTGGCAAACCACAAGTAATAATAATAATACACTATTATTATTACTTAAGCAAACTTACACAAGGACAATGTACAAGTTCTTAATGCACACACTACTAATAGACTCCCACACTAGATAATAGCTCACAAGGAGAAGTCCCCCACACACTCACGGCTGAACTCTTTATTCTAACTACACAATTTAGGGAAAATCCAAAACCCTTATTTATAGGCAGCCTAGGTCGGTTAAGGGAGCTTCACAACTTCTTCGGAATGTTCCCTGCAAGTCAGTTCCTAAGAATCGTCCAAAACAATGGTAAGCTTCCCAATTCTTTAACTTTGGAAACATCTTCAACCTTCTTCAATGGTGAATTTATGAAACTTTCTAGCGGGTAGGTGTTGATTCTCAACAAAAAAAGTGCTCGTGTTTTTTACGTTGCTACTTTATTTACTTGTCTTACTTCCTAGATTCACGTAAGAGTGATAAATTTATTTCCGATGCGTTGTTCTTCAATCTAATATTGATTCTTTTGTGCTTTAAGTATAACATGTTTTAAATATTAAAAGTGGGTCTAATATACTATTTTGGATTCAGAAAATTTTGGGGGAAACTAGTTTCCCCCAATAATATAAAAAGTCTTGTTTTTTTATTAAAAAAGACACTTACCGTTCAATACCCTTACTCAATACTCTCTTTTAACTTTCCCTTACTCTATAAAGTGTGTATTATTTATTTCTTATATTACGTCTTTATTAAAGTGTGTATTATTTATTTCTACCGGCCACTACCCTTACTCAATACTCTCTTCGTCCCATTAAAAAAGACGCAACATTTTATTTTGAGTGTTTTATTTAAAAATACACACTTTCAAAATGAATTTTTTTTAATAATTATTTATTCATGTGACTCTATTGTCATATTCATAATAACTATACACTTACCGTTCGATTTTAAGCAAAATGAGAGTGAAACATACAGCGAATAAAAATGCCATGAAAGCTAGGGTTACGAAACATAATATTTTAGTTTAGTGACTTGGTATTTTAGTAGTGAAACTTGAGGTTTTATTCTACGAACTTGATGTTTTATTAGTGCAATCTGGTATTTTAATTTAGTTACTTGGTATTTAATAGTAAGACTTGATGTTTTATTCCATGAACTTGGTGTTTTATTAGTGCAATCTGGTGTTTAATCAAGTTATTCTGAAACTTGAAGTTTTAGTAGTGAAACTAGAGGTTTTATTCTACGAACTTGGTGTTTTATTAGTGCAATCTGATATTTTAGTTTAGTTAGTTGATATTTAGTAGTAAGACTTGATGTTTTATTTCATGAACTTGGTGTTTTATTAGTGCAATCTGGTGTTTAATCAAGTTATGCTGAAACTTGAAGTTTTAGTAGTGAAACTTAAGGTTTTATTCTAAGAACTTGGTGTTTTATTAGTGCAATCTGATATTTTAGTTTAGTTACTTGGTATTTAGTAGTAAGACTTGATGTTTTATTCCATGAACTTGGTGTTTTATTAGTGCAATCTGGTGTTTAATCAAGTTATGCTGAAACTTGAAGTTTTAGTAGTGAAACTTGAGGTTTTATTCTACGAACTTGGTGTTTTATTAGTGCAATCTGATATTTTAGTTTAGTTACTTGGTATTTAGTAGTAAGACTTGATGTTTTATTTCATGAACATGGTGTTTTATTAGTGCAGTCTGGTGTTTAATCAAGTTATGCTGAAACTTGAAGTTTTAGTAGTGAAACTTGAGGTTTTATTCTACTAACTTGGTGTTTTATTAGTGCAATCTGATATTTTAGTTTAGTTAGTTGGTATTTAGTAGTAAGACTTGATGTTTTATTCCATGAACTTGGTGTTTTATTAGTGCAATCTGGTGTTTAATCAAGTTATGCTGAAACTTGAACAATACAATTAAATCAATTTCAATTGAATAATTTTAATTAGATGAACAAAATTTTATAGATTCAAACCTTTTCAATTATTGTTTGAAGCTTCCTTCTGCAATCCTTTCATAAAAAAAAAAAAAAAAAAAAAAAAAAAAAAAAAAGAATCACGGTACATGAAACAGTTTTGTAAATATATTTTAAAAAATATTAATAATTTATTTATTATATAACATAATGCTGAGCAAAAATTTTTATTATATTTGGAGAAATTAATTTCTCCTTTTAATGTTATGAGGAAACTAGTTTTTTTCAAATGTTATAAAAAGTTCTTTCAATGTTATAAGGAAACTAGTTTCTCCCTAACATTATAAAAAGTCTTATTTAAAAACAAAACTTTTTATAATGTTAGGGTGAAACTTGTTTCCCCCAAAACCTACTCTTTTGGATTAATGGGACGTTCAAAGAAAATTAGTAATATCTATATTGAAACGGATGAATGAAGTATATAATGTGGTGAATGAAGTATGAATATACCAAAAGTGTCAAGATGGGCTAAGCAAGCAAAGCCCAATCACAAGCAGCCTTGACCATCATATTCTCAATGAGGCTGACCCGATCATAACAAGGCCCAAAGTCCATCTCTTGTATCAGTCGACTAAGCCCATGGTCCGACCTATCAGGTCCCGACCTAACTTAGTCCGACCTCATGATCCATATCACAATTCGGGTACGAACCATGCTCTACCCGACAGTCAGGTCGATCATTCCACGAGTGGCGACCTCGACCTAAATCAACAAGTGACGACCTGACACTTGCCGGCGTATTTGGTTGAACAATTCTCATAACCACATCCCTACAAATCAGGGGCCGTTATAGACACGTTCCCACAATCAAGTAACTGCCGCTACAATCTAGGAGGACATGTTGCCTCCCCAAAAATACATCACTTTTTCCTATAAATACTTCATCACTACCAAACGGTGAAAGGTAACTGTCATTTTGTATTCTGAGTTCATTATTCAATACATTTTGAGCTTTATACAACTGTGATCTTACTCACGCGCCGAGCGTCTTCGCCAGGAGACACATCCGAACTAGTCGTGGGTTCTCGATTTCGTGTCAAGGAGCCAGGTGATCGATCTGCCACGTGGAGGAAGATTGATAAGCACAATTCTGCTGACATCGGTTTGGTTCCATTGCGGAATCGTGCTTTAAACTTGACCTCGAAAACTCTATCAACCTGCAACGATGGTGACTTCGAGGAAGGACATGTCAGAGGCTTCGCTTGGGCATGAAGAAGTGAACAACAACAACACAAACGCAAATCTTTGAAAACTTGAACTTGCCTCCTCCCCCACCGAATCGTCCTCATGGTAGAGCCGCCGCTCTACCGGTGTTGTTGATGGCCGAGGATTGCGACACCGAAGAGGGAAAAGGCATATGGATGGGCAAGGAGTTCCGCCCCCTCCAAAAGCGTCCTCTTGCTCGGGTTAATGTTGGAAACGAGGCGGGTCCCTCCACCAACCCCATGAGCAAGAAGGAGATGATGTTGGAGCGAGCCCAGATTTTGGCCGACTTGATAGCCGTGGAGGAGGCGGAACAGCCGACGTGCGCTGCGAAAGAGTGGCACGAACTCAGAGTCTCTAATGGACAATGCACCGGGAGTGCTAGGCCAAATGAAGGTGTGGGACAAAATGGTGAGGACAGGATAGTTCGTCGAGCTCCCACTATTGTTCACGTGCCCGATGCGATTTAAGGGCTAGCCTCAGAACAGGGAGCGGAGGCTCAATCTGATTTGAGGACTCAACTAATGTGCCAATAGAAACAGACGGAGTTTCGCCGGCTAGACGCGAGGTCGGGATCTCATAGAGACAGGGAATGGGCGCAGTCGCTGTAGGAGGAAAGGCGCGGGTCGCCACATGGAGATAACGGGCGCGGGTCGCCATCAGTGCCGAGAGGCGCATGTCGCCTCAAAGAAGTAACAGGCATAGATCTCCGGTAAGATCGGAGAGGACCAATTCCCACAGGGACGAAGGAGTAGGCGGTGACTCCCCTAGAAGTGAAGGCCGGAAGTCGAAATGCTGCGCCCCCTCCCGGGAGATGAAAGACCCGATGCTAGGGAATGGCTATTGATGAAAAAGAAGTTCGAACAATGGGAGGAGGAGAAGAAAAAGAGACTGGAATGGTCGAACGAATTGACTTTGCTCTTCGACCTTTATCCAAAGAAATCGAGATAGTCGACCTCCTCCTACTTTCGGTTGCCACTTGGAGAAGTATTCGGGGTCGACCAGTGCAAGGAGTCATATAGCACATCCGGGAGGCCACCATGTGTTTTGTCGCCAATGAGGACGACAATATGTCTGCAAAGCCCTCCTAAGCACACTCACTGGGCGGCCTTAACTTGGTTCAACGGTGGCCGCGGGTAGCATCAATACTTGGACATGCTTCAGACAAAGTTCTTGGATCGCTTCTCGGCTGCAGGAGCTCGGAAGATGGCTGTCACCGATCTGAATAACTTGGTGCAGGCGAAGAATGAAAGCTCCATGAGCTACTTCACCAAGTTTAAGGAAATGGTTGATAAGATAGAGGAAGACCTCATGATAGGGAAGTCATTAATTGCTTAGAAACGGTATTTCCTCGGCGGACATGGATTATGAACTCACGGTTCGTACAGTAACAACTCGACGGGAGTTGTTTGAGAAGGTGTGTATAATGTCGCTACGCCTTTGAGGAAAGGAAAGAGAAAAAGAATGGTAAAAGCCCCAGAGGTGGAGGTCGGCGATGATAAAAAGGACTCCAACAAGAACGGAGGAAATAATAAAAATGGAAAGAACAGGACTAGGGCAACGGAGAAAGTGCCCGAGGCTTTCACTCCCCTTACGGTGAGTCGAACGAAATTATGAATGCCGTCGAGCTGGCTCCTCCAGTCCCAATGAATCCAGGCAACAAGTTTAGGAGGGACAACAGCAAATACTGTGACTACCACAAAGACACTGGTCATCTCACAGAGGATTGTTTGGGTTTGAAGCGCATTATACAAAGAATGGTCGACCAGGGGAGGCTCGACGCTTATGTGAAAAGGCCTCGAAGCCGGTGGAGCGAACGGCCGGCGGGTGGACGGCGAGGCGAGCGGCCTAGATTGAACACAGGGGTCATTCTGAGCAAGCAAGCAACACGGCCATCAAGCACAAAATCTTCCAACTCAATAAGGCTCCCGCATGTGCCTCCAAGAAGAGAAGTCGAGAGATGAAGCAATCGGCTTCTTCCCCCACGAATTGGCTACTAACATGGCGGCTAGAGAGCAAGTTCTCGTCATCCCGAGGTCTCATAGACGGATGTACGACGAGCCGGACTCTTAGTCGACACGGGGGCACTGCAAGGATATTTTGTTCTACAAAACTTTTAAAGAAATGGGTCTTAATGATGAGCTTGAGTTGGAGAGATATGATGGTAGGTTGGAGGGCTTCACCAACCGTCGAGTTAATCTCACTAAAAGGCAAGCTAGAGCTCGACGTCGACCTAGGCCCACCCCTCGACCGGGGATCGTATCAAAGGTACAATTTATAGTAATTGATGTAAATAGTGACTATGCCGCTATACTTGGTATCCCAGGTCGGGTCGCTCTTGGAATGGTGGCATCGATCCTCATCGGCGAGTCAAGTTCCCTACGCCATTTGGAGTAGGGTGTGTACAAGGCTCGAGCCTACCTTGATCATGTTCTCGAGAGAAAGAAAGAAAAGGGAATTGGAAATCGAGGCTGCTGAGATGGTTATTTAAAGTTGTCTCAATCGGTCACGAAAACTACCCGGGCTGTCGGCAATCACTTGAAACGTGGAAGAGTCGACCTATCGCTCGAATGACGAAGTCATGCTTGAGTCGACACGTCACTCCCACACCAGCGAGGTCGATTCGGATGTAGTTATGGTCGACCAAGTCATCATAGGCAACCTATGCCTCCGGCTCGACAATAACTCGGGGCCACCACCACCACCGGCGAGGTTGCGAGACAAGTTAGATGATATGATAGCGAAGAAGCTCCACGTCGAGGGCCGAGGAGAGGCAAAGGGTTAAGGAGATAATCATTGAGACTCTACAATTCGGGGATGGACCAGAGCTAGAAGGCGTGGATGAGCTAGAGTCGTGTCACCAACCTTTCTTACCCCGACCAAAAATTCAGATTGGGAAGCGGCTATCGGTTGAGGAGCAAGCGAAATCATCGAGCTACTCAAGGAAAGTAATGATGTCTTTGCATGGAGGGTAGAAGACATGAGGGAATCAAGGAGGAGGTCATTTGTTCACAGGTGGAAGTCAACCCGACCATAAAGCCTAGACCCCAAAAATTGAGAAGCTTTGCTCGCGACAAGGAAGAGGCCATAAAAACTGAGGTACAAAAACTTTTGAATGCAGGGATAATCAAAGAGGCCACTCATACAACGTGGTTGGCCAACGTGGTCATGGTGAAGAAATCAAACGGCAAATGGCGAATGTGTGTCGACTTCACCACTCTCAATCTTGCTTGCCCCAGGGCCGGCTATCCCCTTCCGAGAATCGACAAGCTAGTCGATTCCATTCTTCAGTCACTCAACCCTCGGCTTCCTCGACAGCTTACTCGGGTTACCACCGATTAAGATGCATGAGGATGACATAAACAAGACGGCATTTCAAGCGGCTGGAGGCATCTACTGCTACAACATGATGCCATTCGGATTGAAGAATGCAGGGGCAACCTATCAAAGGATGGTGAACAGAGTCTTTGCTTCTCAAATTGGCCGAAACATGGAGGCCTACGTTGACGATATGGTCATCAAAACAAAGGCGGACGTCACGTGGTCGACCTAAAGGAAACGTTCGCCAATTTAAGAGCAAACGACATGAAGCTCAACCCTAGCAAGTGTGTATTTGGTGTAGGCTGGCTGGAAAGTTCCTTTGGTTCATGGTATCTCGACGGGGTATAGAAGCTAATCCAGAAAAATCAAGGCCTTAGTCGACATGAAGGCTCCCACCATTGTCGAAAGAGATGCGGCGACTTAACGGAAGGGTAGCGGCTCTTGGTCGTTTCATATCAAAGTCGGCAGAGAGGTCTCTCCCCTTCTTGAAAGCATTGAGGGACGAAAAGTTTTGAATGGACGACCGAATGTCATTCGTCGTTCAACAGCGAAGGATTACCTCGCTACTCCACCTCTCTGAGTAGCTGACCACTGGTGAAACTTTGTTTGTGTATTTATCCGTGGGAGATAAATCGGTGGCGGACGGTTTTGGTTAGAGAAGATGAGGGGTTTCAAAAGCCGGGTATACTACATCAGCAAGGCCCTACCAGGATGTGGAGAGTAGATATTACAATGCTTTGAGAAAGTCGCCTATGCCCTAGTCGTGGCTTCAAGGAAGGCTGCGAGCTTATTTTCTGGCTCATCCAATTGTGGTTCTTACAAATGCTCCCCTAAGAAAAATTCTTCCTGGCCGGAGAGTTCGGGTCGACTTCTCAATTGGTCAAGTGCCCTTTACTGAATTTGACATTGAGTATCGACCTCGAAAACAGAAGGCTCAAGCTCTAGCAGACTTCTTGGTCGAGCTTACGTTCACCAAGGAGGACAACGAGCAGCGAGCTCCAAAGAAAAAGGCTAAAGGGAAAGAGCCTGAGTCACAGGTCGCTATTAGCCTACCCGACGACTGTTGGAAGGTATATTCAGATGGGTCAGCAACCAAAAACGTTAGTGGAGTTGAGATTGTCTTGAGTCGAGCGGGAAATGGAGGCGTGTATGAGGAATCAGCGAGGTTCAAATTCGATGCTTCCAACAATGACCGAGGGGCGAATACGAAGCTTTGATTGCAGCTATAGAATACGCCAAGTGTTTTGGAGCGACTAAGATCATGGCTTACTGTGATTCACAACTGATAGTTAGCCAAGTCAGAGGCGAGTACGAGGTGCTAAGTTCCACTTTAATCAAATACTGCGACTTGGTGAAAGAGCTGATAAAGGACTTGGAATTCTGGGAGATTCAGAGGATTGATCGAGAAGACAACGAGCTAGCTGACCTCCTTTCAAAATTAGCCACCTCAGATGAACCACATGATGAACCTATCTCCTTCCTCGAAAGTCCAGCCTATGAAAGAGTAAAAATTCAATGCATAGATGATCCCTCAAGAAATTGGACTCAGGAGAAGTGTTGGATCGAGGAAATGAAGGCTTACATAGAAAGTGGAGGCCGCGATGACGAGAAGAAGGCTCGAGCTATCAAAGAAAGCTCAGGGTATGTCGTTCAAGGAGGCGACACTTTCGAGGAAGATCCTATACTCGACCATTACTAAAGTGCATCCGCCTCAAGAGGTCGCCCTATTGATACACGAGGTACATAGTGGAATTTGTGGTGGACACCGGGGCCAGGGACTGCTTGGCGACAAGTTGATCACTTTGGGATACTACTGGCCACACATGAGATCTGACACTCACAACTTTGTTCAGCAATGTGATCAATGTCAAAGATTTGCCAACTTACCTCATGTGCCAACAACCGAGCAGACTCCGGTAGTGATCACAGCCTTGGCCATTCGACATGTGGGGCGTCGACCTGATTGGACCCTTCCCTCCCGCCCGAGGAAATTGCAAGTATGTGATAGTGGCCATAGACTACTTCACCAAATGGGTTGAGGCCAAACCACTAGCTCGCATCACAGAGGAGAATGCTATCAACTTCATTCATGACTTCATTTGGTGTCGGTTTGGTTTTCCTCGAGCTATAGTGTCTGACAATGGTCTACAGTTCTCCCAGACCTTCGAAGCAGAGATGAAGCGAGTTGGGATCAAACATTGGAAATCTTCTGTCGCCTATCCTCAAGGAAATGGCCAAGGCGAGGCGACAAATAAACTTGTTCTATCTTCGCTCAAGGCAGGGACTCGTAGGTCGACGTAACAATTGGTTGGACGAACTCCCCCTTGCTCTTTGGCGCAGTCCGTCCAACCACTCGGGGCCTACGGGGAAACCTTTGCTCTCACATATGGGTCGGAGGCCATGGCACCTGCTGAGCTCGAGATTCCCCCTTTGCTAGAGTGACTTTCTTCAATCAAGAGCAAAATGATACCAATAGATTGATCGACACTGGATCTAGTCGACGAGAAGCGAGAAACGGCTACCTCAGAATGGTCAACTACAAGCAGCGAACTAAGAGCTACCACGACAAGAAGGTCAAGGCAAGGTCGTTCCAAGTTGGAGATTATGTGTTGAGAAAGATTGAGGCAACGGGTAGAAGGACCCAGCAGAACAAGCTATCCCACTAGCTGGAAGGTCCATATGTAGTCAGCTAGAGTCGTCAAGGAAGGCGCCTACATGATAGCTCATCACAGGTGGCGAGTTGAAACATCCTTGGCATGCTACTCACCTCATCAAATACTACTTTTAGTTTTCGGTTCCAAGTTCAAGTTTGTGGTAGTTCTAATATCAAATTGATGTAAGCATGTTCTATACTTCAATGAAAAGCGCAGTTCATTCCATCAAGCATAGTGTTACAATAACCCCAACAAGCTCGACTCTTAGTCAGCTTCGTTTTAACAAGCTCGATTCTTAATCAGCTTTGTTCAATTAACAAGTCCGACTCTTAGTCGACTTCGTTCTAACAAACTCGACTCTTAGTCAGTTTGTTCTAATTAGCTCGATTCTTAATCAGCTTTGTTCAATTAACAAGTCCGACTCTTAGTCGACTTCGTTCTAACAAACTCGACTCTTAGTCAGTTTGTTCTAATTAGCTCGATTCTTAATCAGCTTTGTTCAATTAACAAGTCCGACTCTTAGTCGACTTCGTTCTAACAAACTCGACTCTTAGTCAGTTTGTTCTAATTAGCTCGATTCTTAATCAGCTTTGTTCAATTAACAAGTCCGACTGCTTAGTCGATTTCTCTCGTTCTAACTAACTCGACTGCTTAGTCAGGTTATTCTGGAATTAGCTGAAGACCCTAGGTCAGCTTCAGTAGTGTGAGTAGGTTCGACTCATAGTCAATTCTCATTCTGACAAAAAAGTTAAAGCAAGTCTGAGGTCGACTAAATAAATAAAGATCAAAGTCACCTCTGAGGCTCAAGTTCACTCATTCATCCCTATTGCTGTATCTAGCTCGACGTTTACTTTAAAAAGCATACAACATGCAATAAATAAAAATGTTAGCAGCTATGATGAGAGATAAGTTCTCCCAAAACAGGCTAAGACTTGAAGACAAAAATTAACTTTACAAGAAATATTTTGCCTCCCAAAAAAGAACTGGCCAAGCTGAGCATTCCGGATAATGTTAGAGCCAAAAGAACGAAAAAATGTTGGTTAGGGCTTGTTCATTACAAATTCAAGCTAAACTAATTTAAGAGTCCTGGCCGACATTAGTTTGGTCGTCAGTAGCAGCTCGACCCTCCCCATCTCCTTGTTGCTGGGGGTCAATGGGTTTACCCGACTCTGAATAAACCTGCTTCATCCATGGATTCATAGCTTCAA